>WEIT01022890.1:136286-165151 GCA_013389985.1 Dryoscopus gambensis | reverse complement strand
TAGTGTTTCAGAGGCTGGGTGGTGCTTGCTTTTTTGTTTGAGGTTGGTTTGGGGTTTTTTTTGCCTGTGCTGTTAGCCTTTTTTTTTTTTTTCTTTCCTATTTTACTTAATTTGTGATAAAAATTCAACTGAAACATAGAATAAGCTTGATAAGTCTTAAGCTATAAAAGAAACTTTATGTTTATTTGGTGATGTGGGTTGGTTTGGTATTGGGGGGGGGGGCGTTTCTGTTGTGGTTGGTTGGTTGGTTGGTTGGTTTGGAGATTTTTTCAATAGGAATAGGTGAAAAAGATTTTATTCCTTCTGTGAACATTTCCTGGACTGTGATTTACAGTCCCAGCCCATCTCCCACTTGGGTCATCTCCCAGCAGTACCTTATAAAGGGTTTTATTCTTGGCTTTCTCACTGAGTACTACTTCTTGCTGTACCCTTGGGTTTTGACCACACTGGTCAGGTTTCAGTGTTCTCTCCTTAGCACACATAAATTATCAGTGAAGGATTTCCTAACTTTATTCTGGTTTTGGGGGGGTTTTTAATGACTTTCACTCTGGGTTTTAGCCTTATTACAACTATTATTTGCTTGCTGTGTTCTCTTCAGGTGGCTGTTGGGTGTTTGACATTGCCTGTGATGATCAATACACTTTATACCTGCCAGAGGATGAAGGGAACAAAATATCCACCTCTACCTTGTGTAGTCTCAGATTCATCAAAAAGGGAGAAAAATTCTAAAAAAAATTTTTCTGAAAAAACAAACAAACAAAAAGAATCCCACTGGATGTCATATTTGTACTACTGGAAAAAAAAATGTACGCAGGCTTTACTTGAAACTCTTCTGCAAGAGGCGTTGAATGGCAAAGAAAAAAATTGTGGTAGTAAAATCACCCTGGGATTGAGGAGAGAAGTGGGATGGCCAGGACAAATTAATAACTAATGAGTTCTTTCCCTTCCTCAAAAGGATGGCCAGGACAGTCATACTCTGGAGCAGGGAGGATGAGGTAACTGCAGTGAGGTGCTGAAGTGGAGATATTTTTAGGAAACTGGAGATGGAACCTCAAGGCACATAATGAGCCATCTGATCCTACTCAGAAATGGGGAATGCTGTGTTTAAAATCAGCATCTTCACCTGACAGCTATAAAGACTTGAAAATATTTGTGTTGCACTGTTTTTATGAACATCTTTTATCCTTTATGACATCAAAATTTACATGACCAAGGGGCAGAAATGATCGATTCACAGACTCTGCTTTAAGAGAGTGGTTCAGCACTTTGGGAGTTGAGTGGTGAATAAATATACTGAGTTCCTCATGTGTTTTATTCAGTTATGTTACTCTAATTTATTCCAAGTAGCAACCATACTTTTCTCTGTCCTTACACTTTCCTCTAGTGATGTGACCAAAACTTGAGAGGCAGATATTAGATTTAAGGTGCTATTCTGGCCCTTCTGACATCAGTGGGAGTTTTTATTTGGAGAAGGGAATGTGTACTTATATATTGTGGGCTGGAAACTTGGTTGTGGTTTTGGCCCATTTGTGTTTTGTGCATGTTTTTAGTAGTTTCACATTGAGAAATCCCAGTGTGAGTTTCCTCCATGCAGAGGATTATGTGTCTCTGAGTGGTGACTTACCAAAACCTTCTCAATTCTTGCCCTGTTCAGTAATACCACGTTAAGAAGAGATGTGTGGTATATGCTAAGAATGGATTCCTGAGAGCTTTTAGACAAAATATTTTCAGTAGATCAGTGTTCCTTGTTTGTTTTGACACCTTTGTAATCTTAATCTCTTGAATAAGTAACAGTAAATACAGCTGATTTTTTCCATACTTTAACACACCAAAGCTTTCAAAACAGTAAAGACAAAAGGAAAAAAAATAAATTTTTGCCTTTCCATAATAGGCAAGTAAAGTCATGCTCCATTGCTGAATCTGTCTTTGGCAAACAGATTTTTGACAGACTTTTCAATGAGTGACTGAGGACAATTAAAAAATTAAGAACTGAGTACATGCAAGCATGTAGGGCCAGGACAATGAATGCAGTAGAGAAATGAGGGAACACCTCTGCAGCAGTGACTCTATTTGATTTGTGTCCTCAAAAAGATAGTCACAGTAGATGTGATTTAAAAAAAACAAACAAACAAAAACCCAAAAACCCCACAAAAAACCAAAAACAAACAAAAAAACCCAAACAAAAAACAACAAACAACAACAAAAAACCACACACACACACAAAAAAAACCAACAACAACAAAAAACCGCAAACAAATAAAAGCCTAGATAAAGATCAGAGCTGAATTCTGTTGAAGAGCTGTGCATGTCTTTCAGAAAGAGTTAACCTTATTTCCCTCATAATACTAATGCGTGCAGCCATCTGGGTAACTGAGGATCACAGAAATGTCACCTCTCTTCCTCCTCGCTGCTGCAATGTCTGTAACATCCAGGCCTCACACCAGCACAGGCCTCACTTCCAGATGATGTGGAAGCTAAATGTTTTCATTTGTTAAAAGGCATCCAGGAAAATTTATATAACATGCAATTTATTAAGCCAGGCTCAGAAGGTCTGAGTTACAAACAGGTGGAAGCTACGAGAATTATTTGGAAGACAGGAGAAGTGGCTGGGCCCTTATTTTTACTTGGTACTGCTGCTCTGACTCTGATTAATGGTTTTGGAGGGCTGTTAGATGGCCATGGCTGGCTGAGCTGGTGGTTCAAAAGCTCATTTCCCTCCTAACTGGAGTTTTTGAATGAAGGAAGGGCGATCCTTGCTGACCAAGCCCTCAGGGATCAGCAAGAAGTGATGCCCTGAGCACTGGACAGGCTTTGTTGGCCAGAGGGGAGCTCCTTCCACCTTTCAGTGCCAGCTTTTGGCTCAGCACAAAATCTGAAACACTGGCAGCACAAGCACACAGTGAGCTGTACTCCAGCTTGTTATTTCCAAGGGCTCAAAATAGAAATCACCTTTGCCAAATGAGATCCAAGTGAAACATGACAAAATGGAGCAGGTATCTGAAAAGATTTTATAAAGACCTTTGGGTTATTTGTTGTCAAGCCAGCCGAGGAGGCTGAGAATAAAGCATCCAGCTGAGAAGGCTAAGAGAATAAAGCATCCAGAAATCAGACCTAAAGTTCATAAACATTTTCTGGTGTAATGAGTTTAATCCTGAAAAAAAAAAAATATCTTGAACCCTAGTGAGGGATTTGTACCCAGAAAAGAGAAGTAGTGCTGTAAGAAAGCTTTTCTGAGCTATGGTAAACACTTCTTATCACCAGGAAGTAATGCCATCAGTTTGTGACTCGCTTTCTAAATTATTCAGGAACAGCCACGGGGATTTGGATTAAGGTTTATACACAGTGACATTCTGTGCTAAGTCTCAATCTTGGAGGAACATGGTAAAAACAACCACTGTGTCATGTGATTATAGGACATCAAGTTGTGTGGTAGAAAAGAAATGAGAGCTAGAAGGATAAAAATGGTGATTAACATCAGGAAATAACTGTAAGCTTTAGTGTCTACATGCCAGAAATGAGGTTAGGAAGGAACTCGGAGGAGAGGTGTAAAATTGTTAGATGCAATTACAAATTCCTGTTAAATGAAAATATTTAGGGCCTTAAATGCTATCAGAGTGATCCAGACTATCCTGTTTCCTCACTCTAAAATTACTTAGATTTTATACACATAGTGGACACTTCATTTTGAATTTCATCTTAATCTGGTGACTTTCTGCAGCAAGAAAACAGAAAGTCTGTATTCTAAGCAGATCAGTAAACAATAAATTCATTACAAACAAAAAAACTCAGCTTAGAATAAAACAGCCTAAATCCTAAAAGGACATTATTCTTAAATTTATCTGTGATTACTTATGCTCTCAGCATCCCCTTGTGCATTGGTTGGAGAATGCCTGGCTAGGTGTTTTCACATCTGTCAGCAAAGCCAACCCCAAATGTGGAGTGCAGCACTTGGGAACACTTTGCAATGATCCCCAGAGGACCTTTGGCCTGTAAAAAGCAAAGAAAGGATTAGATGGACCCACAAATGCATTACTCTATTTTAATCTGCCAGAGGAACAGCATTGCTCCAGCTTGGTCCCACGTGTTCCATCGCTTTGGACAATGATCTTGCCAGATTGTTACTACTGCTGTGTTTGAGAGGTAGAAGTGTTATGTTTAGAAATCCTCAAGGCAAAGTCAGAACTTGAAGGATATATTGTGAATTATCTTAGTAAATACTTTTCTTCTGTCATAATAAATGGGGAAAAAAACCCAAAAAACCAAAACAACAAACAAAAATCGTTTAATAACTGGCTTGGGGAAAAAAATGAAAAATGCACTGCAGAGAAGAGAGGTACATTAGCGTGGGTGGTGCTTCAAGGGATAGAGAGAGATTTAGCAGAACTGGACAGGCAAGGAGACCCCTGGAAACAAACACCCCAAAATAATCATTGTATGACTTAGTACATGGGAACTTTTAGGAGTTATTTCTAATAATTTTGTCATTCCATTTATCTGGTGTGGTGCTGCATGAGAGAAGAGTTCCTTACAGTGGGACAGCTTTCATTGTTAAAAACATGAAGTGGCCTAGATCAGTCAGATCCTCAGGAGGTAATTTAGTCTTTCTGAATTGAAACATGGTAATGAAAATGAAGAAGTCTCCAGACTGCACTTTTAGTTGGACATTGATTCTCCTTTTTGTTTCCCCACTCTGGATGTCTTCAGAGGCTTCCAGATAAAAGCTCAGTGTCCTGCCTAGACAATGGTTCCTTAAGCGAGCTATTGGAGATGCTTTGTTTTGAACGCTGCTGGAACTGTGATGCACATGTGTGATTTTAAACAGTGAGATAGGAAAAGTTAGCAAATATGAACTTAGTGTGATGGCAGTATCTGGGGGAAGCTTTTGACTTGCTGACCTACAATACTTGTTCTTTATTTATTCATCCATATAAATATTATGTTTAGTGTCTACTTTGAAAACACTGGGTTAGTCTGAAATAAAGTTGAAATAGTTTTAAGGCCTGTGGACTTCTCCATAATCAAAAGAATAAGTTTTGAGTTTGATTTTTAATGGGAGGAAGGAGAATCCTCAGAAACTCCCCCACATTTACACACTGAGTCTGAGTTCCTGGTGGAGACCTGAGCTTTAAGGGCTCTTGGTCTCATGAGTAGGGGAGACACTCAGCTGGCTGATTGCTTTTCTGTAAACTCTGGCCTAATTGCTCTCATTTGCTGTTTAGCTGTGAATTCTTCACGTGTTTGTTGCCACTAAAGCCAGCTGTGTCTTTTTACGAAGGCATGAGAGCACCTCCTCAACTAAAAAGAGAAAATTCTGGACTTCCCTTTCTTCTATTTTGTTTGTTTGGAGTTTTTCATTGGGTGTTTTGTGTGTGTGTGCAGGATGTTTAGTTGTTGGGGCTTTTTCCCCTTTTTTTCTTGTATTACTGAAAAATTACACTACTTAAAAACACCCCTGGTAATTATAAATTTCAGCCTTTCCTTCCTGTGGCAGACGAGAATGAAATACAAGCCCACAGGTAACAAAACATGCCAGTAACTCGTCGGTGCACAACGCTTACAGAGCTTTCGTTGGATATCCGTCTTCCAAGTGCCTTGTAAACAGTGACAGTCTGAGTGGTTGAATGAATTCATCACTTCTGAGAAGTATTGACTTGATTAGATAATTATCTAGTTTCTTTCATGCTAAAGGGTATCTCACCTTTAGTCTTTAGCTGTTGGCTTCTGGAGAGAAGTATAAATGACTGGACTGTGGTTTTTTCCCATGTATATTCATTGTGGTCCTTGAAAAATTTTCTGAACCCCCTTTATCTCGTATCTGGCCTCAGGTATGCTGCTTTTCCATGAAAATCTTCAAAAATTCCTTTTTCTTTGTGAAAAGGAAGGGGAGAAGCAGAATGAGCAGCAGTGCTGCAGCATCTCCTTCCCTGTCAGCTGAAATAAATACGGGCAGGACTGCGAGTCCTTTAAAAGCCTTTATTAAAAGTGATCAGCTTGGGTTGGGTGCCCGGCAGGCTGCGCACACCGCCGCTGCTCCCGGCTTCGACGTGGGGGAGGAGGAATTCGGCCTTGCCACTCAAAGTGATAAGGCCGGGCCTGCTCTCCTCACACGGGAGTGGCCAAGAAGGCAATTTCAGCTCTTCATCGGAGGGGGGCTGCTCTCAGTCAACCCTCTTATTGCTTGTAGTGATCAAAAACGAAACCCAAAAGCTGGCCAGGTGATGTTCTCCTTCCAACTGATTGTGTAATTGGGTTGATTTTTCTTAAAAAGTTTGTTGGCTCGTCTTTAACTTATTTTTTCTAGGGGTTTGTGTTTCTCCCAAGTGTCCTTTAGGCTTTCATTTGCATATCAGGTTTTCTGTTTTTTTTTTTTCTTCTCTCTGGTATCTTCAGGCAGGCCTGGGGGGGTAGCTGGGCAACGGGGGAAGGGTAAGGGAATGCCATACATTCCTGAAATTAGCATTTTCTGATAAGGAGTAGCTTACTCCGAATTAAGTGGGGGGCGGGGGGGCGGTTTACAATAGGATAATTAGCAGTAACTGTTAATAAAGGACGAAATATAACATTCAGGTAATGAACAATAAACTACAATGAAGTATAAAATGAATGCACAATCGTTGAATTGATAATCTGGTCTCTTATTTATAACATCAGCCACGTCCTGCAGGTCCCAGCTGGCAGAGGCAGCCTGGGCACAGCGTTTGTCCCTTGCTCCCAAGGAACCTCTGCACCGTTTGAAGCTGAGATTTATTGCTGAAAGGGTGGGCTCTGGTCCAGGGGCTCAGCGTGGAGAGTTACTTATCCAGGAATACTGTTCAGTGCCTGGGGAATAGTGGGGGGAGCTGGGTTGTTTTCCCACGCATGCCCCTTTTGACCACAAAGCCAGGCCCAAGGGGGTTTGTTGCTCTTGTATCTTGTGCTAAGACTGTGCAAACTTTGCCAGACAAAAGAGGTAATAATTTTTATCTGTGATAGCTGCCTGGAAACATTGCTTTTTTTATTTCTGCTCTGCATGTCTCTAGGCAAAGCAGATCAGTGTAGTTTTGTGGGAGGAAGAGACTTCTGCAGTTCAAAGCCTTCCTACTCCTGGTCTTATCTCTTGGCTGATTTTCCCAGGAAAAGAGCCAGGGAGTGTAAATCCACATCTGCAGTGGGGACAGTGGCTCAAAACCCTTTTACAAGTGATGCTGCTGCCTCAGAGGGTAGAGCCCTAGGGAAAGAGTGGTTTTCAGAAAATATTGGGCTTTGAGGGGTGGGATAGGAGGGGTTGGATGAAATGTGAACCTCTGAGGTTCTGTAATCTGGGCGGTCTTTTAGAGAATTTGGGTGATGAGTACAGCGGTTGTGGGCTGTGGTGCTGCTCTGTCCCTGGCTTCCTGGAGGCTGCCATATCATCTGTTGTCATCCATGTGGGCTCTGGTACTTTCCACCAGTAGAAATTATAATTCCCCTAGGTTTGCTCTTTGGGATTGCTTTGCCATCAAAAGCTTTCCTCTGAAATCCTCTCAGCTGTTGACTGAGACTTGTCTATCCCACCTTCCTGTCTGCAGTGAGTTTGGCACATGAATCCTGTACCTCCAGTTTCCTGTAAAACCTGATGTGGCAATAAATAATGATCTGTCCCAGAAGCCAGTTAAAATAAACACATCTTAAAAAGTCTAATTAAAAATCAATCAAGCAGCTCATACTTGCATTTACTTCTTTCCAGTAGATCCAGGTTTAATCTCTGGAGCGTAAATAATCTTTCCTCTGACAACATTGATAGCAGGGCATTCCGTATCTTCTCTGTGAACTTTGTTTCAAATATCCATTCCCATCCCCCACATCCAAATATTGTGTGGTTGCATCATCAGCAAAGGTAGCAGCAAGCAAAGTTTATATATTTCAGGAAGTAATTTTAGGGTTTTTTTTCCTTTGAATGTGATTCCCATTGTCCAATATTACTAAAACAAATGGGCTCTAACTCCTGACAGAGGGACATGTTTTTAGCATTTGGCTTTCATGGAGGCTCCCAAGCACTTTCACATGAAGTCAACACCTCACCCTCAGTTTCTATAGATGGAAAAGCTGGGATCCAGGATGGGAAGTGGCCAGCCTACAGTTTCTCCAAAACCCTTGGAAAGTCCCTTGGTTCCCCTCCAGCCCATTAATTTCAGGCAGCTGCCAAGCACCAGATCCTTATTTGTGTTGCAACAGTGCTTAGCAACCTCGGCCGGGGTCAGGGCCGTGGTGCTGCCCTGGCCAGCAGTGTGACCATCCCTGACCTGTGTGCCTTGCAACCCAAACAGCTGCAGCCAGGAGTTGGAAGAGGATGGAGAAGTGTTGAAGTGACACATCTAAAAGCAGACCTCAGGGAAGCGAGCAACTTCAGCAGGAAGTTCTTGGATTTCAGCCACTGGACGATGATTTCTGCTTTGGTGTTAGGAAAATATCCCTCAGTTCCCAGGGGGGTGAGCCTGCAGCTCTCGGGGAGCTGGGGGAGGCAGAACAAACCATTGGTCAAGCTCTGTGCATGCTGCTGGCAAGAGGGTGTTTGTTCTGGTCAGAAATTGCCTCAGGAATTGGGTGTCATGTTCCAGTGTATCACAGCATATTGGGGTATTTTGCTTTCTTTCAATGGCCCACAGGTATTGTATGTGCTAAGCGGAAAATTGCTCCTTAGAAGAAACACAGTGATGGTTCAGCCACACAACAGGCACCAAATGTTGTCTATAAAAGAGAAATTCCCTGGTTTTTCCCATCTCACTCTTTCCACCAGCTGTTTTCTTTCCTTCCTACTGTCACAAGACAATAACTTATGTACACTGAAAATCTATCTCAGCTCAGTGGTTACAGTCCTTTCCTTGTAATTTTTAAACAGTAACTGATCTAGTTTGATAAAAATTCTCCATGTTCTAATTAGTCAAAAATAGTCCTCTCAGCAGACATGTATTTTTGGATAGCTCTAATCATGAGTGATTCGGTGCCTAACTGCTAATTTAAATAGAACCATGTCCTTTCGGCATCCAAAGTGCAGTAAGTCACTAAAAGGAAAAAAAAAATCTGTCTTGAGTGCTTTCCAGTAAAAATAAAAAATTGAAAATTTTAAGAGTCTTCAATTCCCTCATGGAGTCAGACAGCAAAATCCTCTGGCCCACAATTGGTAATTTTTTTTCACTATTTGTATACACTTTCCTAAAATCAGCTGTGGTTTTGCTCTCTGAACTGGTGACAATCACCTGAAGTTAACAAGAAAACAGATGTGTTCTATGCGTTTTATGTGTCTGTGATGTGGATATTTGCAGTGGAAATGGAATAATGAAAACTCTGCTCAGACACCATTCCATCATTTGATAAGAGTCATTGCTTTACTGCTATGAGGGGAGGGTCAGGTTGCTTTAACACACAGCAGAGAGGGCTGGCCGGGAGCAGAATGGTGTTTGCCAGGTGAGGTGCAGGCTGGCCATTCCCTCTCTGGCAAGCTGCAATCACCACGCTGGTGCCCGTTTGCACCAACAGGAAGTGCAGGTTAGGCAATGGGAGTGGTCAGAAGGAAGAAAAAGGTTCTTTTCCACCTCTGTGACTGAGGACAGCCTGTCCTTTCCAGATCTCACTCTCCCCACCTGCATCCCCCCACAGCACTCAATTACCCATTAAGGTTTTTAAGAGAAACAGAATGGCAATTAAGCCCAGTGCAGCAGTGAGAAAGCAGTGGAAGCTGTGGGCTTGCTGAGAAATCCATCCATAAATGAATTAACTGCACAAATAATTCCAGCTAATTAGAGGTGTACATTCCCCAAATAACTAGTTTCTCTCATTTACTTAATTGAGTTGATGGTTGCTCTGGGATGGAATAGCAAACTGTGCAGTGGCTATTACAGTAAATATCACTTAGACTAAATCTTTTCAAGTAGTCCAGAATTTTTCTGTTAACTTAGAATTTGCCACAGAATCAAGAAAACTGTTGCTCTGGGATTTTTAAAATTATGTCTTTGTGTTCAATATTTTAGAAGATGAAGGTAAGGTAAATTTCATTTACAATTCCCAAGTTTAGCTGAAAAGTAGGGGCTATAAATAAGGATTGTTGATCAGAGAAGCAGGGTCTTTATTTCACACTTCAGAGAAAAGCTGACAGGACTGACAACTTTCCAAATGATGACACAGATAAAACTGCCATGCTTGGATAACAAATCTAGGTATTGCCTATGGTCCAAGCAAGCTTCTTTCGGGTTTACATAATTTAGGATCTTTCCTCAGATGGAAAAATGGAAGAGAACCAGCAAGCTTTGCTGGTGAGATGATCGCTCCCTAAATGATGAGAGAGAGGTTTCAAACAGTCTTGGATTTTTCAGCTTATTTGGCCTTGTCCCTCCTTTTTTTTTTTTTTTTTTCCCCTGCTATTTTGTAGCCTTTGGATGAAAAGCCTCACTTGTCTCTTTGGGGTTCAGAAGCGACCACTCAATCTCAGTGTCCAACTTTTTGTTCCATGTTCTGGCAACCCTTGAAGAGGGCTGCACCAACAGCTGGGCATCACTAAAACATCTTTCTTTTCTGCTTGTTTATTTTCTTTGTTTTCTTACTTATATTAAAGAATAAGCATAAAAAATGCTGCTGGTACTGAAAGCATTCCTTTTCAAGAAGAATAAATTCCAATTCCTGTTTTGTGTTAGGACCAAGTGAGAGGAGATTTGACCAAGACTTTTCTTCTCTAGTGTAATGCTTGCTTATCAAGGATTTCCATTTTGGCACTCAAGGATTAGGGATGTTAATGAACACCTAATAAAAAAAGGAGAGAAATTAAAATATGAGTAGCAAATCTGAAAAAATAAACAGATGGCAGATACCTTTTTCTTTAAAGTTAGAAATGTGTTCCTGCAGTCTCTTTCCTTGGAATCATTAAGTGTACTGGTCTTTTGCTAAGGAAATAATTCAAGCAAAAGGTAATAACCACAGTGCTGTTTGTCATTAGATTTTACCTGCTAATAAGCAGGGCTATCCATCTGTTATGGAGTCATTTTCCAAATGGACCTTCAAAGAAGTGTTCCACATGTCAGCATTCACAGGGAAAACAAGGAAGGAGACGGCCAGGCCACCCAAGCCCTTTGCAAATAGAAGATTTGTTCAAAGAAACCTCAAAAAAGTCCAACACAATTTCTCTCTATTGTGTTATTACTTTGCCAGCAAAACCTTTCCTCTCTTATTTTGATTCTCACCCTCTCCCAGCATTACATCCTTATGGAAATTCCATTTCTGCTCAGTCCTGCACTTGTTGTTCTTCCGCTGCTTATTTTTCTTTTCACTGTTGTATTTCCTACTGGCACCAGCAATGTAAACCAGTGGATGGGTTTGAGGCAGGGCCATTTTGTATTCTCATGGACGTGGGAACATTTCTCTTCAAGCAAAAAAGCAGTGTCCCTAATTTGGTACACTGCTGAGACTTTAGTTAGTTTCTAGATTTTTTTTTTTTTTAAATTGGATTTGAGCTTCAGCAGATTCAGCAGATGTTGCAAAACAAATAAACCATACACAATGGTTGTTAGACATTACTCATGGTGTAATCCCTTTATCCAAATACAAAAGTTAAACACATGAAACCATATCCTTAGATAACTGGAGAAGTTCAGCTCATACTCAGAAAGCCACCACCAAGTAATTCACTTCATTATTTGGTGCAGCACACCCTCTCTTAAGGAAGGTGGGCAGACAGGGGGAAGATGGATTCACGACTGTGCTTTAAAATAAATGTCAGCAAACCACAAAGGGTCAAATTCATTGCTGATGTAACACTGCTGACTTCAGTGGATTTACACTGGGGATTAATGTAGTCCTTCCTCTAATATATATGTTTGGGGGGAGGAAGATGGTTTTTATATAGATTCAGCACAAGATCTGCTGGCATATAAACAACCCAAACAGAATTGTTCCCTTCTCAAACATCTGTTAGCATGAATGTCCAAATCCTGTGTATCTGCCACAGGTTGTTATAGTCGAGCTGCATTACATTAACAAAAATACAATAACCATTTGGTCTCTACTTTAAACAAGAGCTTATGAAAATGGCTTTCAGGTGGAGGGAGTGGTGATTTGGCAGCGTTCTCTTGGCAGGGCTGTGGATTGCACATGAGGGAAAGTTGTTTAGTGGTACAGCAGACAAATTGCCTAACAATTAATAAAAATAATGCCTTGTGTTTCTACATGACAAGGTGCTGTGTAGGAATTCTCCTCTCCCCAGCTGCTGTCCACTAATAAAACATGGTCAGCTCTGTAGGTTTTTAAATTGCACACAGGGAAGAGGAGCAGTGCTTTAAAATGGGGTAACGCTGGGCTGATTTGCACAAGTAAAACTGGACGAATTTGGGGTTACAAATCTAATTTCTCTAGAATGTCCTGGTTTTAAAAGTCTTTGCAGCTCCACATCAGTCAGCACTGTTGCTTTTGGGTTTCTTCTATTTTATTTGAGTTTCAAAGAGTTTTCTCCTAGGTGCTTAACTTAAAATGATAGTGTGTAGAAAACTTAAAAAAATCAGCTTCATCCTTTTAGGAATTATTATGGGTATGTTTTCATCAGAATCAGAGCAGATTTTATATCGTAAACCTTATTTTACAAGGCAACTGAGATTCCACAAGCCAAAGTGTGATGCAAAGTGATAAAAGGCTCAAGAATATCTTCTTAAAATCAGAGGTATATTTGAAAATGTTCTTTTTGTTTTGAACATATGATGGAGTCCTAATTATTAGCCTTCTTGTGGAAGGGAACAACTTTGCCAGCCAGGCTGCAAATCAGATGGGGAAATTTTTTGCCTTGTTTTCTGTAAAGCAGCATCTGGGTTTATTCTGCTGGCAGTTCCATGACCAAATCTCCTTCTGGGAGAATGTCACATTCTGCTCTGGGGCTGTTTGCTCTTCATGCTCTTGGCTCCACAGGGCCTCTACAATGCCCTCTCTGAAGTACAACCAACCAGTTTGATTCCCTTAGCAAGAGCACTTTCTATGTTTTACTGAGTCCTGAAAGTTTTCCTTCCTGAATTTTTTTTTTCACCCCATTTTGCAAATAGAGATTGTTTTCCTTGGGAGAAAACAGAAATTTCTTGGAATTGCTGCACTGTTGGCAGATGTCAAACGTTTTAGAAAAGAAATCTGGGTTCCTGGAAGTAATTTTTCTTCATAATATAGCGTATGCTTCTCATAGCACGGGTGATGTTTTATCGGTGGTAATTAAAAGCAAGATACTGTGTAAGGATTTCCTCTTTTTGTAAGATATAATTGAATATTTGTACAATTCAGCCAGCATTTTCCTGCAGTTAATCCCCAGTGTTTCATATTTGAGATTATCTTGTTCAAACAGCTACTTTCAATTTTAAACATGTAGGTTTGGGGCAAGATGTGTTATTTTGCTCAGAGTGCAAAACCAGTTCAGACTAAAACTCTAGAAACGTGCTGGAAATCTGAGATTGGACTCGTTATGGAACAGAAGCTGATGTGACATTTTGGTTTGGGCAAGGATTTTGTGTCTTTTGTAGCACTTGAAATCGGTAGGAATGGGATAAATTCTCCTATTGCTGCATAAGTATAAAATAATTAACTTTTGGTTCTACCTTTCCCAGATACTCATTTGTTGTCGTCTTTAAAATTATTGCCTTGAGTTTGGTAAATGAAATTATTTTATTCATTACTTTAAAAGATGCCTTATTTGCACCTATATCAGCAAGGACTAAATACTTCTATTTGGAGTTTATAGAACCTCCCAGCTGAAGTATTTTTTCTGGCTGTAGAGAAAGCGTGATCAGGTAGATCTTGGATGATGATCTAGTAAAGCTCACATAAATTATTGCTGAAAAATTTTGAGGGAAAATAAACAATAAAAATAAGTTTTAGGATGTGGGTTAATGTAGGAATTAATATGTCTCCAATTAATTAACATATTTATATCCAGAAAGGACAAATTACATCTTGTTAAAGCGACTTTTTAATATGTATATATTGATTTTGGAGACGTATTTATGTTTTAAAGCAATACTAATAAACGTAAGTGTTTGCTGGTAAGGATGCAGATAGTCAGAAGCTATCACTGCGGTCTTGATTTCCTGCTGCTGGGTGTGCTCAGGTGATGTGTTAAAGAAACCTGTATGGTTTGATTTTTTTTTTTAATTAAATTAAAGTTTTATTCTCCTCAAATGCTTCCTTATTAAGAGTCTTGTAAATGAAAGCATTTAGGTGTCTACTAATCAGCAATAGCAGCCAATATCTTTCTCAATTAATCAAGCAAATCCTGTTAAATGCAGTTTAAGGACAATTTTATGGGGATTCTCAGTGACACCTCTGCAAATGTAAACTTTATTTGAGACCTTACCAGGGCTCTGGGCAAAGCTTTACTCCTCCAACTAACAACCAATTGTATTGAGGGCTGTGCAGCATTTAGAAGCAGTGAAGCTGTAAACCTATTAAATTTACTGTGTTCTGCAGCATAGAATATTCATGCCTTCAGTGGTTTCCTGACTGGTAACAGGGAAGTGCAGAGATGGGGCAGAGGGGCACTACTACAAATCCCCATCCCTAAAAATCCGTAGAGATACTCAGATCCAAAGGGGGCTACAATTTATTTTTAGCTAATTCTTCTTTAATGCAGTCCTTAACCAAAATAATAGTGTTGCTGAACACAGCAGAGACTGAAATAAAGTCCATCTTTCACTAGGATGAAATGTCCTAATTCTGTGTCCCAGAGGTATTCCCAAAAGACGCTCTCTGTGCAGTCATTGGGTATTTTTGGGGGGTTGTAAATCCTCAGAAGTATTTTTAATAGTGTATTAGCTGTGACTTATGGAGGGGACCTGGGTTTCATTTGCCTAGGAACCTTCATTACAGGTGCCTTTGGAAGGCTGATGGATGGAGATGGAATCAAAAACAGAGGTGAAAAGGAGTTATTACTTGTCAGAGACCTTTATCTTCCCTGCTACTCTACAGGGCTCTGTGAAATGGCCCAGATTACAGATCAATAAGGGAGTGCTTGCACTCGACTAAGACCAAAACCCCATAAACGTTAAAACACAGAATCAGTGCTCGACTGGGAGCTCGCTGAGAGCTTGAGCTTTACTGCTCTGCTCATCCAGCTGAGATCTGGGGAATATTTATCTTCTCAGTGGTATCAGCAGAGGGTGAGCTGGCTGCTCGGGTAGTCTTGCCATGCTTCTGCAGTCACATCAGTTAAAATGCTCCAAAATGCACTCTGCAAATGCACTGCCTTCCTTCCAATTGCTGGAGCTGCTAAAGGATTGAACAGTGTCTTCCAAGGGGATAACAGCCCCTCAGAAATGTGCTTCTCTATGATGCCTGCCTTACCTTTTTGAACTTTGCAGAGGACGCATTTTCTTGTTGGTGAGATTAGCGCCACGTCTGGACAACAGTGCACATTTATTTTTTAAAATTCTGCCTTTACTCAAGTGGCCATAAGTGTGGCAGGTGTTCCAGGTTCTGGGGAGTTCATGTGTGATGGCTC
Source organism: Dryoscopus gambensis (assembly GCA_013389985.1). NCBI lineage: Eukaryota > Metazoa > Chordata > Aves > Passeriformes > Malaconotidae > Dryoscopus > Dryoscopus gambensis. The sequence continues at coordinate 149,682 of WEIT01022890.1, read as the reverse complement.
CTCTAGAGATGGTGAGTTTTTTCTTCGTATTGTTCTCCCTTGGAGCTGTTTTAGGAAATCTGCATGCATGAAACAGCACAACCCAAAAACTGAAGTGCCCCAGCACAGTCTGTGCCCTCCCCAGCATGGATAAATGCTGGATGGACAGAGAAGGGTGATGGTGATGGGGTCCACCAACAGCTCCTGGAGCAGTGAGGGGTGAACTCCCTCCAGGAGCTGAAGGTGAGGCTCCAGTGTCTGTCCAGCCTGAGCAGAAATGAGCTCAGAGTGCCCAGGTGTGGGTCCTGGTGCAGTAAATTAAGGCTTGCAGGTGTCCCAGAGGCCCACAATGCTACATCACACAGAAATCTTGTCTTTTGCACCCCTTTCTGAAATATCTATTCTTTTTATCATAGCTTTACATGGCACTGTGGCTGCTGTACTTTCTCTGTATTTATTAGGCTTGAGTGAACACTATTATATAAATAATACCTTTTCTTATCCCTTTTTAAGTGCTTCCTTTTCCCCATCTTTGATTGTCCCTGCAGGTGTATTAACACAGAATTTGTACCTTGATACTTTCTCGCTGCAAGGTGTGTGTGAAAATCTCCCAAGATAGCTGATGATCTCTTTTGCATTGCTAAGTGGTGACAGTAGGACTTCAGGATCATAGGGGAACCAGCAAGAGTCCACTGTAATATTTATAATGCTTTCTTAAAAGCTCTGTGAAGCTTGGAAAAGTCATGAGAGAAACACCTGAGGGGCAAACATGAATTTTCATGGGATCAGAGGGCAACTGAGTTTGCAAGGGAGCTCAAGAAGCCTCTAATCCAACTTCCTGCTGAGGGCAGGGTCAGCCGTGGATTCAGCCCAGACTGCTCAGGGCTTGATCCAGCCAGGTCTTGAAATACATCAAGGCTGGAGGAACTGCTCCACTGCCTCACTGATCTTACGGGTGTCTTGGTTTGAAAGAGAGGTGTCTGCTAAGGAAGGCAGGAGCCTCCCTTGGAATGGAAGATGCAACCCCTTCCCTCCGAATTATTATAATTTTGAAATTAAGGGGCTTTCAGGCGAAGATATGGGGAATAGGAGCAACAGCTCTTTTACTAGTATACATATATAACATATATAACATATACATATATAACAAAGCAATAATACAGAAACACTGGTTTAACCTGACAGAGTCGGGGTAACCTGGCGCCCTGCCGGGCAGGGTGGTGGTAGCAGTCCGATCAGGTGAGAGCTGCAGCTCTCTTTGAAGTGGTTCTGCTGAAGCAGTGATCTTGTAGAAAAGGTCTGGTCCTCCTTGGAGAGTCCAGTGGTGGTTGTGTAGCTCCTGTCCTCTGGGAATCCAGTGGGAAAGGCTCTGTCCTCTGTTGCAAAACCCCTAACTTTATCCAGGTGGGAATGCTTGGCTCCTTCCCCCTGGGCGGAGCACCTCACAATGGGATGGTGAGTCTTGAGGCAAGGCCGTGATGGGCCCATTAACAGGAGATGGTCTGGACGGAGGAGGCAGAGAACGTTGCTACACCAACAGCTTCATTTCAACAGCTCATGAGGATGGTAATAGAATACACTGCAGCCCAGGACAATGGGGGAAAGGTTTTTCCATATTTCCAGTATGAACTGCTTGTTTCAGCTTCTGCCTGCCGTCATCCCGCTGCGCACCCCTGGGAAGGGCCTCCCTCTGTCTCTTGATGACCTCCTGGTAGGCAGCGGGGGCTGCTGCTGGGTGCCCTCAAAGCCATCCATTCTCCAGCTCAAACCAGCTCCAGTCCCTCAGCCTTTCCTCCTAGAACGTATCCTTCAGCCCCTGCTCATCCTGGCACCTGGCTCATGACCTTTATCAAAGTCTTGTTTGGTCTTGGGGACTGAGGAGGTGCGGATGGGATGCAGTGTTCCAGATTTAACCTTGCAAGTGCTGACTGTGAGGGATCCCTTGACCACCTTCCTTTGCTTTTGTTCCTGCTGCTCTTGGCCCTTTCCTTTCGAATTGCAACAAGCCTAGACTAGAAGAGAGCCCCTTGTCTCCATTCTTTGAAGCATTTTCACCTCTTCTAGGGTTCATTTCTGCTCACAGCAGATTAAAAACCATCTGGGAGGTTTTGTTCACACTCACCAAATACTCCCAAAATCATAGTGTTTTAGAGCACTACAGAGTATTTTCAGCACAGCTCCACATAGGAGCTGGATAAAGCTGAAGAAAGAAGGAAAAAGTAAGACTGAAAGTAAACGCTCAATAAAATTCTGAACATAAGATTCAGGGGAAAGCCTTTAATGGTTACAATTATTTACTCTGTAAAAATACGCAATGAACTGTTAGATAAAGCCCTAATTCTTTTTTTGAAAATACATGTATTAATGCTTCTGTGAAAAAGCTTGCTAGAGAGAATTCCCATCTCTAGAGTAAAGTGCTTCCACCTTTGGTGTTTTGAAAAGCTGAAAGTTTATTTTTGGGCAGAGGAATGGGCCACAAACTTCATACCCACTGTGAGACTAAAAGTTAGGCAGCCATGAACCTGTAAAAATAGAGGAGTCTTTATCAGTCATCTGAAATATTTTGATTCATTTTGCTGTAGATTCAAGTTTTAGGGGGACCTTTGCAGTGTGAACACAAAGTGGGTGAGGTTTGTTTATGAAGGGATGAAGTGCTCATCCTTCTACACTGATAACAGCCATGTATTTAGGGCCCTGTAATACCTTGGCATTACTTTTTTATGTACAGAGGATTTCTGAAAATGGAAGTAACTGGAAATAGTTATCATATTTCAGGTCTCCCAAGCGAGAGTTAAAGCTGCAGGTGATGTTTCAATAGCTATGAATTACAGAGTTCCATTTAATTCATTTAAGGTCGCGATGAACTCGTAGCCTTTGGTAAGAAGACTTGAGCCAGCCGGAAAAAGATTGAATTACTTGTCTCATGGGAGGCTCTTCTCTTTTGCTGGAGACTTTAGGCACTTGGGGGTCAATGTGGAACAGCTTGGACATTCTCCTCTTGGCTGAGCCCCAAACCATCAAACCTTTTTCACTGGTTTTCTTTGCCAGCACTTGCTTCACCTTCACCAGTCCCAAGATGTGAAAAGCCAAATGAAAAGAGAAAAAAAGAGTCCAGATGGGAAAAGATGACCAGATGTTTTGGTGAGGTTGGGATGATCCATTACAAAAGAATTCTGTTTTGTTGCCACAAACATAGACTGTTCTTGTGCATTGAAATACAGAGCTTTCATTATCCCGGGCCTTTGTTCTTCCCTTTCAGACAGACATTTCTGAAACTGCACTTGTCTCTGCATCAAGGGTATAATGGAAAAGAAATGGCTTTTTCATCTGCTCGTAATAATCATTTCTAGAAAATACTTTCCTAAGGAACAGCAAGTTCCTAATAATGTTCCTCTGGACTGATTTAGCCACTGTAGGACTGCTCCCAAATGATGTGAACTGCAATTCTTACAGAACTCCTGACCTCAACACGCGTGTTCATACATTCTCAGCAAATACCTGTGTAACTTACGGTTTCTTTTTAATCAAATAAAACCTATAAATAATCTGAAGAATTCATAACCCCTGGACATGAGTGGTTTTAACTCAGTTAATGTGATGGTATGGCTGTGGTGTTTAGTGGGAATGAGAGGCTATCCAAATACATAGACATAAAGAAGTTCCTGGAAAAAACAATGTTTCCTTAGGTGTCATAACCTTCAATTTCACTTTTGTTAATAAATGATAATGCAGCCTGCGATAAAATTAAAAAGTGTAATTTATAAAGTCTCTTATTCCGAACTGTCAGGCCCTTAAAACACAAAGTTAAGAATGCAACAATTCAAGAACAACAGGCAGGATATGTTTGCATCCAGAGAACCCAAATTTATTTGAAAAGCAAACTTGACACAAACGAAGCTTCAGTTAATTCATAATTAATTAAAGGTAAAGAGATTAATTTGTAAAATAAAATAAATTGGCGTCCCTGGCACTACTTTTGATTCCACTGATCTGTTGAGGAACTTTTCCTGAATTGTCATGGTTGTACACATTTAAGAACAATGTGAGAAAAAACAGGGTCTTGAAGTAGATGACTGGCTGAAATTGTGGGTGGACACTCTCAGCCTTGCCATCGTCTTTCACACAGGTTAAAGAACCTGTGTGTGGTTTGTGTATTTTTTTATTTATTATTTTTTTTTGGGACAGTTAGTTGGCTGTGCATCTTTTCTTCAGGCACAAACTGGAATAGTAATCATATCAGGTTCTTGGGAGCCAAGTGCCCAACTGCAGTGTTGGAGTGTAGGAAAGTCACATTTTAACCTAAAAACTCCCTGCTGATATTAAGAGTTACAGAGATAAGAGCACAAATCAGAGGTGACGGTGAACTGGACATGGGATGATCCTGCAGGTGGTCACATAGGTAGAGAAAGAAAGTTGAGATTTTTCCTGTGAATGCTTGTGTTAGTTCACCAAACTGGGGTTTGCTTCCTTTTGGTTACATTTCAAACCTCACCTATGATGTTAAGTCTTTAATTCTTACTTTAACAAAAGCTTTGCCTGTCTGTCACCGGAACCTTATTATTTCCATGAGGTTTTGGCTACTTCAATAAATAATTGCATATTCTAAGAACTGCCCTGCTGCCAGAGCAATGGGGAGGGCTCCAAGCTCAGATCACCAGGGCTCCAGAGAGTACTGGGTCTGTTCCAGTTCTCAGAGATTTACAGAACTGGGAGTTTTAAAAGGTTCGTGCTCAGGGGAAAAATGCTCTTTTCTGATTGAAACTTGCTGTGAACCTCCAGAAAAAGTGTGAGTTGAGTGTTTTTTATTGACTTGCTAAATAATAAGTGAGTGCAACTTCAGCTTTTTTTTAACAATCCCATACCAAAAGAAAGTGAGTTAACTAATACCTTGCTCATCTTTAAGGTTAGTTTGAACAGGAGCCCAGTGGCTTCTTGATGCATCTATCCATCTCTAGAGCCAAAACCCTCCCCCATCCTGTAGATCAAGGATATAGCAGATGTGCTCAGGCTTTTGCCTTCAAGGATTGTTCTCTGGATTCTTGTAGTGTTTTTATCTCAAATTGAATGGCTCAGTTTCTCAGTGAAATAACTAATTACTCAGATGAAGTACTCTGCAGTAGAGAGGTCTACAAGCAGAGTCTCTGCAGAAATGTAAATGTTCAAGCTGTTCATAATCCTTTTGAGTGATATTTGAAAATCGGGATTATTTCCACAAGAAGGACATCTTTGTGCATTATCAAGGCAGGAAAAATTACAAACAGAAAATTCAAATACAAGCAGATAAAATGTATTATCTTTCTCTCAGGCTGTTTTATTTATTTACTTTAAAGTAAGTAGAATTTTACAAACTAAGCGAAATTTTGGGTTGATGACAAGCTTGGCACAGTTCATTCTAAAATCTAATTTAAACAAAGAATTGGCTGATTAAGAATCTTTGTCTGCCTGTGTTTTGAAGGCATAGAACATTATTATCCCAGTGTGATAAGATAAAGCACCAGATTTGTGTAGGAAAATGTTCCCTGTTCCATTCTGGAATTCATTTTTTAAAAATACATTGCTATTTTATGCTTGTCTGAAGAAGTTTTAGAAAAATTATATATTATCTGTTGAAATGGAGAGAAGGTTTTCCCCCCTTTATGCAGACAGGGATGTTTGAGTTACACAGGTGCAACTCCCATTCTTTTTATTTTTTTTTTTTCCAATGGCAGAATTTGGCCCTTTACACTCTTCCAAACAGTCCAACAGCAGCATTTCCCTCCTGGTTTGGAAAGCTGAATAAAGCTATATATTTCCCATTTCTTGACTGTTTTGGCGTTCCTCCCTGAAAGGGAGGAAAAGACTTACAAAGTTTCCTTTGGCCCAAACCCCAAAACATCTGCTGCAGCTGGGGGAAGCCAAGTCTGGCCGTGGTGGTGCCCACAGTGGGGTCTGTGGGGTGGCCAGCAGCCCCCAGGGCCCTTCCTGGGGAGGGGAGATGCTGAGCTCCCGAGGTGGGGGATGGCTGGGGGGCAGTTTTAGGCTGCTAAAATAGGGAGGCTTAAGGCAAAGAAGCAATGACATGGAATTATAGCGTGGTTTGCATTGTAAGGGATCTCAGAATTCGTCTGGGTCTGACCTGGCCGCTAGGAGCTGAGTCTACACTCCCCTCGTGCCTCTGAAGAGATTGTGGATTTATTTTTGCTTCAGTCTTATTTGATTATCCTTTTTTTTTTTTTCCCTGAAAAAGTAAATATTAAGTAGCCTGTTGAGCAAAATAAAAGGCCACAAAATGTTTTTAAGGCTTATGGGAACATGAGAGAGAGGGCTGGTTTTTTCAAAAAGCAAATAATTGCATTGCTGTGTTCGGATCATGCTGAACACTGAAGAGCCAAACTCTTGTGCTCACTCTCCTTCAAAACTCTTGTGCCCAAGCAAATGATGGCAGGTTCAGTGGTCCCACCAACTGTCCATGTGCATGGTGGTGAAAATGCAATGCATTCTCTTGCAAACCCACAAGAAGAAGGATTATTTCAATCAACATTAGCTGGTATTTGCTGAGGGTGTGAGCACGGACACTGGGAGCTGACTCGTGGAAATTTGCTAAGCTATGAATGAACGAAGCTGAGTTGAGAACCTCAGTCACACACACACACCCCCAGGGCACTGTCTGCCAGCTCTTTGGAGCTCATACAATGAAATCCACGGAGAGAGGAAGGCAGTTGGGAAGCACAAGGCTCTGTCTGGGCTGACAGGGCTCCTTTGCTGAGGAGGGGAGAGCTGCTGTCCTCTCGTTTTCTCTGTCTCTATTCCATGTTTATTAAAAGCAAGGATGAAAAGCAAGGATGTCAGTTTTTGTTTCCCTTGGAGTGTTTGGGGGATAAACGTTTTGAGGGCTGCTAATGCCTAATGACCATAAAGAGCCAGAATAAACTGCCAAAGCCAGGTAACTTAAAAACTCTGGAAGCCTAACCAAGGCCCCTCCCTGTCTATTCCTGCATATCTGGCTTCTTGCAAAATTCCTCTTCAGGTAAGAGGCACACTTCTGCTGTCTGGCAGCTTGGCAGGACCAGTATTCAGGCTCATATCAGCAGGATGAAAATTTTAATTGAGAATGAAGCCACAAGCTCATTAAGCTGGTCTTAATTCGTAGCTTAAAGGTAGCTGGTTTCCATTAAAGGCAGATATAAATGTATGCACAGAGTGTGACTGCTGGGTGCCTTGGGTTCTGCTTTCCATCACAGAGCTTCCTGGGGGCTAATCACTCTCCCAAGGGAGCAAACAAGGGGGTGAGAAAAAAAGATGAAATTCCCACTGCAGAGCTTTTAGCAGAGCCTTTGGTTTGGGGAAAGATTTTTCTTTCCTTCCCAAGGAAAATACAAAGCTCTGATGCCCCAGAGCCCTTCAGCTTGGGCCAAGACATGTGCACAGCTTCAGTGAAAGAAAAATGCTTTTGGGGAGCTTCAGTTCTCCATGTTCTCCTGTACTCCTTCTGTTGTTATGATGTTGTTTCGGAAATATTTTTACTTCTCTTCTACAGCCTTAGGAAACTAATAAGAAAACGTTTCTGTCACTACTCTGAGAGCAACCTGGGCTTTTCTTCTAAGTGTTTGTGTTCTGTGCAGCTGGCAGCTTATCTAAATGAAAGCAGAGGACACTGAGGTGAGCACTGTGGCTGCCAGGTGTTCCACTGAGTAGATTCTGCTCTGTGGCCCGGGTTGTATCGGCAGCTTCTTTTTTCCTTTAACATCCTCAGTTTCTTGCAAAGAGGCAGCTTACAGATTCTTTTCCAAATGGTGTTAAAAATTCTTCTCTTACTAGAGACCAGTAACGATGTTCCTTCTTTTGCACCCAAACCAGTTGTGTGTTTAAATATAAAACACACAGATGGGATCTTTGTCTGGTACATGCCATACACATGCACAGCATGAAAAAAAAGTCTTCAAGTCTTCTGCTGAGGTCATGCGTGGTGCAAAATATGGTAGAAGAAAGGTTTTTTTATGCATTTTTGGAGCATGCTGTGTTACAGCCATTACACAGAGCCAGTGTTTGGACATTCCCCTCAACCCCACCTCTCTTTCCCCTCACTCCTCTCTGCCTCCAAGGATCATCTCTGGGCTGGAAAAGTGTGTGTTTGCAAAGCAGGTAAAAGATACCCTTGTAAGGTAAAATAGGGATGCAGCTGAAGCATAGGTTTGATAAAGTTGCTAAAGCAATTATAACATCAAGATGATCAATTTTGTGGAAATTTGGAGAGGAAATAATTGTGTGTATGGTTGCAGTTCAGAATAAATTCAAGAAAGATAGTTATAAATGCTAAGTATATGATGAAGATGCAAACAGATTCATAACCTAGGAAAATGTCAGGTCTGAAAGTTCAAACTGTCTGATATTTTTTAATTCTCACTTCACCTGGTTATGATATAATCATGCTTCAAATCTGAGAAATAAGGACAAAGCCTGTTCAGATGCATACCTACATAACCTTAATATTCATATGCATAACTGCTGTTAGTAGTTGCTATTCTGAAGGCACTTGTTGCCAGTGCTGCTTTTAGAACACCTGATGCTTGCTCGCTGTATGAGGCTACTCTTCCTCTGCAAAACAAAATCCGAGTGAAAGAAACACGCTTTCATCGCTGGTTTTTGTGGTGTTCACATGGTTCTTTTCAACCTGGTCCATGCTGATAGTTTCAAACATTTCTCAGTACACTGCATTTTCAACCTGTAAAATTCTGGTTTGTGCAGTTAGGTGTACAATTTGGTAATTTGCTGCTCATCTCAAAAAACAAACAAACAAAAAACCCCCAAATAAAAACCCAACCACCCCTCCCCAATAACTGTTGATTTATATTAAAAATACTCAGAAAGAGAGAGAGTTTAAGGATACTGGATTTATAATTCCCTAAGTTTTGGAGCCATATAGATGAAAGGCAGGAGGCAGAGAACTGAAAACAGGCACAGACCTACAGTCAGGGAAACTACAGCCAAATGTTATCATGACTTCTCTGTCCTTCAGTCAGCATGTGTTAAATTAAGAACAACGGTTGATAACGTCCTTCAGGAAGGACATCTTTTCATTCCCTGAAGCTATAAGACATATGACACCACCAGTGATGAATTCCTGGGGCCACAGGAGAGCAGATTGCCCTTGAATCCCCTCTTCTCCAGTGTCCTTAGGAATGGGCTCCCTACCCGTGTCATTGTCAAGGCGAGCATGAGGACACCTCTTGGTTTTCTTCAAGAATTTAAATGGCAAAAGGAACATAAAGCAATTCCCCAGCTCCAGATGTGGATCTATATATGACAGAGCAGAATGCAGTCGTGTAGGGTTGTGTCTGGAATGGCACAGCTTCACCCATTTATCAAGAACAGCTATTTGATCAAATAAAAATCCCAACAGATCCTGACAACCACCTGGTGGTGTTTGTGCCACAGCCAAAACTATCAACACATCAAGTGGAAGAGCTGATCACAGCTACGGGCTAAATCCTGCAGAGAATGAGGAGCTGTCTGCTCACATCCCATTTTGAAAGGAAAGGCTGGCTTTTTGCTGCTAAGCAGCAGAATTCCAGATTTTATGCCTCAATTAGAGCTGCACTGGCACTGCCTGCCTGCTTTCCTGGTTATGGCATTCATGGACATCTTCCATGCAAAGTAGAAATAAATTCCCACAGTCTTGGTGTGAATGGAGGACTCTGTGAAGGCTTTTTGGTTTAGAGGAAGGTACAGGCAGCATTTTATCAAGCATTTGTGCCTCAAATCTTAATCTATCAGGTTAAGGTTAGGAGTCCTTTAAGGGCCTCATATATTTGGGGTCCCACCCATGCCAGCAGTAGTAATTAAAAAACCACATAATAGTCAATGATTCTGTTCAGCCACAGCTTCTGGAAATGCTGGGCCTCACCCAAAATTCTTTGCTGTAAGAAGTAAGTGAAAACGTAGGTTATATAAATTAAGCAATAGAAAAGGCTTTGTTTGAGTATTTCAAATAATTAGCAAACTGTGTTAAGCAAATTTTCAGTTAAAATTTTAACTGCAGAAAGATTCCATTCAGGTTCTTTGTGTGTTTCATTCTGTGGCTTGGTTGCATTGTTTTATTTGAAATGGCTTATCTGCCTGCAAGTGGTTTAATTGCAGCTTATTATTTCAAATGTAGATTTCCCTTATGTTTCTTTTGTGGCAGTTTTAACTCTCTTCAGCAGAGATGTGCAAAGCCTCCCTTAGATTCAGTGTATGAAAATATAAATACAGTATATCTATTTCATGTCCAAGATTTAATTCCAAATGTGATTTTATTTTTAAGTGAGCACTTACGACCTGTTTTATTTGACTGAATTCATGATTTTTCAAGAGTATGTTAGGAATATATATCAAAAACTATTATCTGACATACATTCCTACAAAGACATAAAGCAGGAGCAAGTCCCATCTTTGTTTAAAAACATCAGATTTGAGTACTAGGGAGGTTTAAAATGAAAATTCTTTTGGTTTTAACTAGTTTCCTCTAACACATAGTGAACCCAGAATAACTCACGGAGCGCTTGCAGAAGGTTGGGCTGAGGCCCAGGTATCCAAGTCCTTTCAAATAATCAACCTGTCTTCTCTCACTCTGCAACATCAGGTCCGCAGGGCCATGAGGTAATGTGGGAGATTTTGGTGTCTGGGGGAGAAGTCCTCTGGAAATTAAAGCAGCAGTTACCTCTGCTGAGTCTGGAGTCTGGCACTGGGCTCTTCTTTCCCTCTCTGCCAGAATCATTAGGCAGTCTAGACTCCTCTTTCTGTTCTCCCATCCTTTCGCAGGGAAAACAAGGAAGGAAAGGATGGAGGGAGTGGGACAGCAAAGAGAGAGCCCACCTCAGGGTGTGCGTTCCACGGCTGTCTGCATGTGTCTGACTGAGTTTTACCTTGGGCTTGAACCCTGCCAGCGCTGAAGGCCTCTGGTGTCTGGCTCGGCTCTGGCCAGCACAGACCAGTTTGTTTTGAGGATGTCAGTGGGGCTCAGCAGAGAACCCCACTGTGCATCTCACTAATTCACGTTTGTGCATAAGTGCCTCCATCTCACGAATTTACATCTGACAATTCCAATACCAAGAAAAACCATCCCTTCAGTTTTTGCACTCTAAACTTTTTCTTCAGAGGCCTAAAGTGAAGCAGCTCACACGATCTTCAATTTCCTCAGACTCGCAAAGGACTTTGGGGTGTATGGAAGGGAGCTCTGTCACTGGATTCATCTAGAGGCAAAAATAAATCACTAGAAATTTTTTAATTATTAGATTTCCAGTGAAACAAATTAAAAAAAAAAAAAGACAAACTCAATCTTTATTTACAAAGGAAACCACAACCAGATCTAAGCAACTGTTTTGGACTGATGTGTCAGGACTTTGTGGGTATTAGAGAGTCTTTTTCCTTAGTGTTACTGTGTAGATCATGTGAGCTTGTTGTAGATCCATAATACTGAGGTGTGTGGTCAGGCAGTGCTTTGGCCCCAGGGGAATGTGGGATCTCAACGCTCCACAAATTTATTTCTTCAGTTTATGAAATGGTGTTATACAAGACACTGCTGCAAAAGCAAATCTTTTTGAGTTTCACCTCAAGTACCTACAAAAATTCCCCAGTATTTAGGAGGTCTAAGATGTAACATTCCAGGGCATGTTTCCATGGAAGGGTAGAAATATATTTGTGGAAGAGGGAAAGAATCCATTGCATGAGAAAGAAAACCCTAAAATATTTTTCCTCCACCTGTGGATCACAAGGTGTTGTAGTGGTTGCTCATGCTGTGGCTCTGTGTAAAGGCTGAAATATGTGCCGTGAAATAAAGAAAATGAGATGATTAAATGAAATATAGAATATTTCATGAAGTAATGAAAATGTCCTGAGCAGTACAGTGACCCAGACCAGCAGTCCTGGCATTGTGGCTTAGGGGCAAAGTGGGGGAAGCTGCCACTGATTTAATTCGGATTTGCAGAAAAAAGTAAGTACGGGGATGCTCACAGGGTGTTATTTACCAATATTGCTGCTGGGAACACTGGGCTGCTCTGTGTCACTCCTGCTGATTATGTAATTTCAGAATAATTCAGAAAAAATTCTGGAAATTGCTCTGTCAGGAGCCCTTTGGACCAGGAGTGGGGAAAAACAATAAGCAGTAGGAATCTCAGCCAAATACTCCCATCTCATTTTATTTGATCATTTTAAAGATTTACTATTTCTTTGACTGACTTCTATGACAACTTTGTCTTGGGTGTTAAAGTGGCTTTTAATTTATTTTTTTAAATTATTTTTACATGTGGCACTATTTCTCCTTCAAATGAGTTCTGATTTGGGGTGGCTTTTTGTCAGATCAGCAGAGACAATTGACAGGAAGTTTCCCTCGATAATTTACGATCACAGGATAATCTTCCTGACCAAGCAAATGAAAGGAAACATGGTACGATTCATTCCAGCTCAGAGGCACTTTGGAAAATCATGGAGATGGCAAAGGGTGGTCATGTCTTAAAGACCCAAAAAAGGGAGTAAGGTTTTCTGGTTGGCTGCCTTATAATCCTTACCAGTCTTCTCAAGAGGTCTTACTATTATCTTACCTCATTCCTTATTTTTAACATTAATATTTTGATAACTAACAGATATTAGAAGCTCCCTGTGTGTTTTGGGAGACATTAGAATTTGTCTTATTTGCTAGGTCAGCTGGTAGGACTCAGAAGTCAAAACTGGAGGCCACATTCAGGATGTTGTGACTGTTCTTTTTGTCTGCTCATCTGTAAAATGAGGATCATTTTTGGATTCACGGTAGCCAAAACTTATGCGTAAAGGACTTGAGGACATGGTTAGAACAACCTTGTGTTCACAGGGCTGACAGTGGAGGAAAATATGTGAAACAGAGGTCTAGAAAATAATTGTATTAAATCGAGGATTAAAAGTTATTTTTAATTCTATCCAACTTTTCTCTTGAAAACCACAGAGAAAAATGGGTGGTGTTAATTGTTTGGGGTTTTTTTATTTTTTTTGGAATGTTTTGAGTGCCTCATAGGGGAGAAATCAAAGGGAACCATAAAAGTTCAGTACTTTCAAAGAATAAAAAATTCTTCAAGATTAGCAATCCAAATTTCTTGTTTAAAAAGAGCACTTTGCAATTTTGGTTTATAAATTTTGTCCAATAATTCAGGTAAGTAAAATAGATATACATATATAAAAAATGGAGAATTGGGATTTTTCCTGATTGCAGGAGTGTAATACTGATCACCCTGAGGGAGAAATCAGTAAAGGTTAGGAGATGTATCCGATGGAGAATCAAGAATGCGTGAAGGCAGCAGAAGTTCAAAACGGGGAATTTTAAGTGTGAAGAAGAAGCAGGCAGCAAAACAGACTCTCAAAAAGAAAAGACCAAAAACCCAACCCACGAACAAAAAAAACCTCCAAACAATAATAATAAAAAAGAAAATAT
>WEIT01022890.1:60922-136166 GCA_013389985.1 Dryoscopus gambensis | reverse complement strand
GCCGAGAAAAAACAAACCCAAAACCCCCAGAAACACCTCCAAAAGCAAGGATAGAGGAAGGACAGAAGACCTCAAACTGCAGTGACAAAACTTTGAAATTTTTCTTGTTTCCATGAAAGCTCTGCCAGCAGCTGAGGAGCAGAGGCTGAAAGCAGCAGGTGCAAACTGAAATCTAACCAGCGTGGGTGCTCTTTCTCAGGAGGGCTTTGTTCCATTTCTCCTCTGTGGCTCTCCTGGCATGAAGAGCCGTTCCAACATTGCCTTCCTAAAGAAGAATCTGCGCTGGGAGGAGTTTGGGCCATGAGTCTGCTCTGCATCTCTGTTTATTCCACGTGTTGACAGGCTGCCATGTGCCCTGAGGCTTTTTTCTCCCATCTCTTCTTTTCTGCCTCAGTCGAAGAATTTTTTTTCCTCTGCTTTTGTGTGAGAAATCCCTGTGCTCACCAAAATGAATACTGTGCCAGGGAAGTGCAGAAAACTGATGGCAAGTTTGAAGAGATGACATTTCTATTTCTTGTGTTGCATTCAGATCTTTTATTTGCAGTGAAACTACTCTGTTTGTCCTTATTTCTGCACTCGCTGATAAAAATTTGGTGGTGTTGGTATATTTGTTTTACAGCAATAGCTTGGTCAGGACAGACCTGTTGGTGTGTGGTGGGTAAACACATTCCTGGCTTTTAATTGGGTGCTTGAGTAGATTTTAGGCCAGTCAGCTCCAAAGGGATGGATGAAAGTGGAGGAACACAACAGGGATGGAGACACGAGAGGACGATGTTGAAAATATGAAGAAAAAACTACACATTTTGTCCTTAAAATGGTTACAGATTTTGTGCCAAGTGGTAAGGAGGAAAACACAGAAACCAGAGCAGCTGCTGAGACTGTAAACCAAAGGATTTCTGGAGAAGGAATTGATTATTCCACTCAGCAGGACTATCTGGGTGTTTTGGCCAGTGCTGAGTTTGACAACGCAGCTGATAGCCATGAAGGGTTGTGTTCTCTTTTCTCACAACACTTAGCTCATCCCTGGGAGTTCATATCTGAGCACAATCTCTTCCAACAGAAAATTGAAGCATCCCTCAAAGAATCGCTCACAGAAAGATAAAAGATGTATTAGAGCTGTAAGACATTTTAGCAACAAAAGTCTTTATTTACTGGTTGAATTATAAATCTACAGTCATTTGGATGGCTTGACAAGAGCGATTTTTTCATTGCAACTCAGTTAAAAACTGCAAACCCCTATGTGATACATGAAAATTTATTTCTTTGGCAAGCAAAGGATGCTTTCATTGCTGACTCTGTTCATTTTCAAAAATTAACACATCAGAAAGAAGACAAAAAATTTTATTCGCACTGAGAAAGATAGAAAACGACTTGGTTTATTACTCTGATCCCTGTATAATTCATAGCCCAAAACATAGTTGATCCTAAATCATATAAACTACAGTGCTGCTGTTGGCACATAGAAAAAAATTACGCAGAAAGCTTTATTATTTCATAAACAAAATTATCAGCAGCACTATAGACAGGAGAGAATTTGAAAGTCCATGAATGCGGAACAAATTATTCTTCTTTCTCAAAACTCAGTCAGAAATAAGTTGATTAAATATAAAATTACTGCTGAAATGTGTGTGTAGCTTCTCATGGCTTGGACTCTGCCATCAAATCACTGCCTGTGGGTCCTCTGTGGCCTCAGCAAAGGTAATTGTCACCAAATTATTTAATATAACATTTAGTTGACTTTTGAGGTTTTTTGGTAACTGTTCTTGGACACCTGGGTTTCTTTTCCTGTTTCTTCTCTTTTTTTTTTTTTTTTGTTTCCATTTTGTCTCTGAAGCCTTGTTTTATTTTAGGTTAGGCCAGAATGAATGATGCTTGTTTACCATATAAAGTCACATCCTCTGCTTGCAAAATCAGTGATTTTCCAACCCAACAGCAATTTACACAAAGTTTTACAGTTTTATTGGTCTCCAGTGGCAAGATATAATTTCAGAAACAGAGAAGCCCTCAAGAAAACATGGATTTTCATATGCCTCACTCTCTAGGACTAAGTAGTCAGCTGGGGAAGGAGGAAGGAAAGGAGGAAGTAAGCAGTTGTTATTAATCCAAGTAGATGATTTGGCCAAAACTACCCAGGAGACAGCAGTGACTTTTTCTTGAGAGATGAATCAATCTTTCTTTGTGATATTTCAACAACTTTCTTTTTCTTTTTCTTTTTTTTTTTTCCAAAGGAAATGCTTTTCAAATTCAACAGTACTTGATAGCCCTGACAATAATGTGTCCCAATTCCTGAAAAGTAGGAAATGGCGTACAAGGGAAAATTGGTGTGTCACTTCTATCCAAGCAAGAGTTTCAGGGTCATTAATTCAAAAAAAAATTCATGATAAACTCCAAATTTGAAGGAACCGAGTGTTGCACCCCTTGTTTTTGGAGTGTGTATTGGGACAACATGAGCATTGCAGAAAGGAAGGTAATTTGTTAAGGTGAGAAAATTAAAACAAGGATGAAAGATTTCGTTGCCTACACTGAAAGGGGATATTTGGCTCTGTTAAGGGTGGAGTGACAATAACTGGGAATTGGATGAATCTGAGAGGAAAGAGAGGAAAAGGCTCCAATACTGTGTGTTTTGAGGCAGCAGAGTGGGAAAGCTTGGCCCTTTCCAAAGACGTTGCAAAGAGGAAAAAAGTGGTGGAGAAGCCGTGCTGAGAGTCATCACCAGGAGACAGCAAAAAAACTCATGTGCAGTAAGATTCCATCACCTCCAGTCATGTAAACAGCAGGGAGCCTGGCAAAAAATATGGGAACTTTGGCTGCTACAGGATGAAGAAGTAGGAAAACACCAGAACTCCTGATACAAGGGTGTACCAAGGGGAAAATAAACATGATTCAGGAATAAGGCTGCTCGAGAGTGTTTTGACAGGATCATTTTAAAGCTCATGCTTCTAATGGAAGTTTTCGGTATGGACAAACTATTATCAGGAAAGTATCCTTTTGGCCAAAATTAGAGCAACCCCAGGGACCAATCCCAAAATATCTTGCATGATTCCATAGGAAATGCTGACTGGAGATGTGTGAGGATAACAGAACAGGAAAATCGTACGATGTTAACATTTCCATGCGTGTGAGCCTCAAGTTTATTGTGAAAAAATGAAAAAAAAATGTGCCCAGTGAGGAGTTCTGAATGCACAAAAACACTGAAGATAAGAATACTTCTGTCTTGTTGCCTCCTTATTTGGGGCTCCAGGGTGAGAAGAGGTTGTGAGTCTTAAGTTTTGTTTCATTTTTATAGGTTTCTTCTCAGGGATTTGTGTAGTATCTAATAGAGTTTTCAGGCTTTATGTTTCTTGTTTATCTTACTAAACAAAT
Source organism: Dryoscopus gambensis (assembly GCA_013389985.1). Taxonomy (NCBI): domain Eukaryota; kingdom Metazoa; phylum Chordata; class Aves; order Passeriformes; family Malaconotidae; genus Dryoscopus; species Dryoscopus gambensis. The sequence continues at coordinate 132,803 of WEIT01022890.1, read as the reverse complement.
CCGTTTTTAAATGTCCTATTTTTAATCACAAAATAAATGTGCAAGTGAACATGAGATAAAGCTGCTGTCATGGCAGAGATACTTGTTAGCAGTCTGGAAAAAAGACAAACATAAAGGGATGTAAAACATTTGATTATTTAATTCAGTATTTGGAATGAACATTTAGCAAATTTTAGGGGTTTTAAACCATCTGTCTGACCCAATTTATCATTCCAAATGTCCATAGTCTTATGAATAATAGTTGAAACACATAGAATTTTAAAAGGGTCTTCTTCTTAATATATTGTATTATCTCTTTATTAGTATATCTCTTCTGCCTCTCTATAGATGCTGGGGGAAATTATTATTTTAAGAGGTGATTTTTTTTCCACCCAAAAAACCTCAAGTGACTCCACCTTAATCTCACTGACCAAACTTAATGGAAGTAACTAAAAAGTGGAAGATAATTCTGTAAATGGTTTCACCTCCCTGTTCTCGTGACACAAGAAGAGTTTATTACTTCCAGAGCTAAAGAACAAAAGGAAGAAAGACAGAAGTTGGTACCAGTAAATTGCTGAAGTTCAGTTATATGAACTCAAGAAGATTAGTCTTGTCCAAAAATAATTTGACAGGCCTTAAATGTTACAGCGAAGTAGGTGTTAAATTACAGCAAAGTAGGAGTTAACCATCGGAAAGAAACTACCCAAACTTGTCAGGACTGAGAAAATGAAGCTCTTGATATACTTTTATCACATTAAATGTACAAGTTTACAGCCTGTTCCAAACCTTAGATGGATGGTCTACAGCAATTCATGGATTAGAAAGGAACACGGGCATCAATGGGGGAAAAAAGGGAGTTAGACAGCTGTGATGCCTGCTCCCTTGGATATAAAATTTTGTATTATATTGCTCCTACTCCAACCAAACCTAATTTGCAGTAGATAATTGTTGATATAATGGCCAAGCTGAGGCAGAATGTAGCACAGCAATACTCTGAGGCCACAGGTTTAATTCTTCCCCTTGCTCCTTCCAAATAGCACATGAGCACCAAAATTTGGTATTGCATGAGGTACCTGAGCTTGTTTGTTTTCAGTTCTCTGGGACCACAGTTACACTGCAGGCACTGCTGACATTTAAATATCAGCCAGATGTGGTTGTGATTTTATCTCTGACTCCGCCAGCCAAATTGTGTGAGCCACCCCCTGATGGGGATCAGGCAACTTGCTGGAAGAACCTTTCAGGCAAAAATTGTCAGCCTGTTATGATCTTCTTCCTGCCTCTCCCCAGTGATTCCGTTTGAATGCATTCTGCTTTGCAAAGGAAATCAAAGTTGCAAATTGTAATTAACTCCAGTCACAAATTCTGCAATAAACTGCAATAAGCTTCGATATACTGAAGGAAGAATTCATGCTCCTGTTCTGCAAATACTAAATGCTTTAAATGGAGCCTGTCCTCATATATTTTGAGTTTTTTCACATAATATTCAGAATCCCCACTCTCAGGATCTCTTGTCACAGCACGTGCCATCTCTGCCTTTTCTGTCTGTGTATAACTTGACACCAGGTCTGTGTAACAGTTCTGCCTCATAAATCCTAAACCAAAATATCAAAACAGAAAGACAAGGAGTTACTGGAGAGGGTCCAGCAGACAGCGACAAAAATGATGAGGGAGCATCTCTCTTTTGAGGTGAGACTGAGGAAGCTGGGCCTATTTATGCCAGAGAAGGGAAGACAGAGGGAATCTCATTACTGCATTTAAATATCTCAAGAGGATGGTGACCAGTGACAGGATGAAGAGCATTTGCCATAAACTAAACCACAGCATGTTCCACCCCAAAGTGAGGAAGAACTTCTTTACTCTGAGGGTGGCAGAGCCCTGGAACAGCTGCCCAGGGAGGTTGTGGAGCCTCCCTCTCTGGAGACATTCAAACCCCACCTCTGTGTGTTCCTGCATCCCCTACTCCAGGTGACCCTGCCTTGGGTGACCTCCAGAGGTCTCTTCCAACCCCAGCTATCCTGTGATTCTGTGGTATTGCGTTCCCAGTTAGCAGGGACAGAAGAAACAAATTATTTTGCACTCGCTGAAGGTAAAGTTTGCAATGGCTACAACGCAGTGTTTAAAATGCAGAGCTGTTCAAACAGTTCATATAAATCTTACGTCCTCGGTTTGTGCTATATATACAGAGTACTTTTTTAGCCTTAATGACAAGATCACTCTGTATTTTATTCTTTAACATTGTTCATAATCCAAGTTACAGAGGACGGATGGATACTTTCAGTCCCTTTTCCAGTTTAGCTCCATGACAGACCCACCAAATGTTAGAAAGTGAGTACAAATCCATTTCTTTAAGGTAAAAGATGTGTTTTCCAGGGCTCTCCTCCAGTGATTGTTCTAGATCCACACCCTTATGTCCTTTTCTTGCCACTGTAGGATGCACAAGCTGATCCTGGCAGCTTGTTTGGGGTTTGTTTGTTTGGTTTTTTTCCCCCTCTTTCTTTCCTTCTCCACTTTCCCAGCCAGCCAAGAGCAGAGAGTCAGAGGTTAATAAAGAATGTTATGCTTGTTGGAAGAAAGTCCCAATGCCCTTTTTTGAGGCTCCTTGCTCTGTTTGGAGCCCCCTAAAATGAGATGAATCCCACGAGGCCATGCTGAGCCTTCCAGAACTACCCCAGGCCTACTGCTGTTGCTGTGCTGAAGTCTAGCTGAGTCAAAGACACCCCTTTACCTGTTAGAAGATCTCTTTTTTTCTCCCTCTGCCTGGGTATCCTCAGTTTTGGTGCTTCAAAACACCCCATGAAGTGCTGAACTGCACGCTGACCCCAGCAAGACTGATGTCAGGATGCCAAATAACTGATGCAGGGCTGGGGTTTTAGCCCTGCTGGGAAATGAATAGAATTTGGACATCAGGTAAATGAGAAAGGGAAAACTCATTGTTTCCTCCAGTGGACACTCATCACATGTAAGGCTTTGAACAAAATGGCTCTTCATCAATTTTCAGTTTGAAATTACCAAACTGAAGCAAGTGCTCGAAAACTTTTATTTTTCAAGGTGAGATAAGTAGTCTTTTGCAAATTAGGCCGTGTCTCTTTATCAGGAAAAAAATTCCAAATTTTACCATGATTCTGATTTTATAAAAATATAATTCCAATGTGGTATGATTTAGACAAAGTTCATTCTCAGATTGTGCATAGCTTAAAAGTGTGATGTGCAGGATGTCTTTGGGTCGTCTTATGTTAATGAACCCATTCTCCAGGCAGAGCAAATGAAAATATAGCTTTATAGGGCGACCTTTATAGGGCAGGTCCAAACCTCTGTATCTCCACCTCACAGGACTGAGGTAACTGAGGTATTGTTATATTCTTCCTCTCGTGCTGCAGTCAAATGGGAATGAGAGCATGTTTCTGAAAAATGAACATTTCCTCTATTTAATATCTGGGTTTTACTTTTTAATGAGTGATCAGTGAGAGAGAATTGAAAAGCTTCAATCTTAATGAATCATACATATTTTTCTATATTGAGGAACTTCCTGAAGGAGGAGTATCTAGGCAGAGAGAAGAAAAGCAGTACCTCGGAATACCTTAATCATCAAGACCCAGCAGTAACCATCTTGGACCTTTCTGCTGTCAGAGAGAGAGGGAATCTCTGGCCAAATGAGTCCTCTCCTGTACCTACCACCATATGGAAGTGCTTTTCAAGAAACTGTTCCTTGAGGGTTTGGAAAGCAGAGGAAACGATTTTCATGATTGTTTTAGGACTTCATAAGGATGGAGATAAATTCTTTGCCTCACCCACAACTGACAGCTAGTGCAAGAGCCCATGCCGACAGGAAATTCAAATTTTCTGCTGGATATCAACGTCATCCCTACTTAACTCTGGAAAGTGGGGTTAAAGGACGAGCTGTGGTTACAGTCTATGGAAACTAAAAGCATTGTTGCCTGAGATGCTGTTGCGAAGAGCTGAGGTTTTCTAGGCACAGAGCCAGCATTTCTTCCCCCTTATTTAACAAACTGGGCTCCAGAGATGTTAATAATTTCAAGTGGCAGATTACAGTATGCAGCAGCGGCGAGGATATGAGGTGGGTTTAAGTAGTTGGAGAGGGTGTTCTTTTCTTCCTAACATTTTTCAGGCCCAGATTTGAATTCCCGTGGTTTCAATCCAAAAGGGACTGTTACATCAATTTGATGGAACTCCTGTTTCCCACAGGCTGTTACACTTCACACAGTTAACAGTGTGTTGAGTCTAGAAACTTGTGTTGGCATAACTCTCAATTTCTAGGAAGGTATCAAGTTGAAGCTATCGCACCATGTCCCTCAGGGGTGTGTTGTAGTTGTTTATGTGATGTGCTTTTGAATAAGGTAGTCGAGCTGTTATTCGTTTCAACTGAAATTGGTTTAATTGCCAGTATTTTCTCTCTTGAGCCATTGTCAACTGGTTTAAATAATCCTCAATGTTAAGTTTCTTTACCCAACTTTTGAGAGAGATAAATAAGCAGACATCTCTAAGTATCTTGCTTTAAGACTTGGCCAACTGCTCTCAAGTAATTTTGTAGATCTCAATCTTTATCCTAAGATTTCAACATATTTTAAACCCTTTGTCATTCTTCAAAGGACTTTATCCAGAATCCAGATCAACTACAACAATGTTATCAGCCATAGTCACACTTAAATTGAAGTTGAGTAGATAGTTGCCTAGAAGTGATACCTAAAAATTCCTAATAAACTTTTTGCAAGTAATTAACTGCTTACTTTCTTTTCATATTTGAGAAACACAAGTTTGAATCCATATAATATATGCTTTATTGAACAAGGTTAAAAAACCTCCCAAAAGTCTAATTTTAGCATATCAGTTACTTTTACTGTCTAAACTTGTTACCTTATTAAAGATGGCATTGTGGTTATTGGGCACCACTTGTCTTTCATAGGATTATATTCCTTAAAATGTGCCTTTTGAATCTCTACTAAATTTTTCATTATTTTTTTTCTTAGATTGATGTCCCTCCCTTACCATTATATGTATTTTCTTGTGAACTTTAACAAAAATATACCTGGTTTTGCAATTTTTTAGAAGTAATAGCAAGCCAGAGATCTCTTCAAAACTTCTTGAGTTTTGAGCAAAAGTCATCATCACTCCTGGAGTTAAACTTTTTTTAATGACTAATTCTCTAATGGATATTGTCTAATGACACCGTTCTCCTTTGCTAATGGACTGGAAAGTACTTCATTGCCTTCAAAGGATGTGATTATGTCATCCCAACTCTGTCTAAATAGAGAACTGTAATATCTGCTAAATGTCTCTGCCCTCGTGCTTATTGGAACTGAATAGATGTCCTGCAAGATGGAGCTGATCTGCCAGTTTTGAGCTAATTCTGCACTTTGCTGATTTCCAGGTGCCTCCTAGTCTAGGATTGCCATTAATGAGCCGTTTTACAAGAGCTGTTTGACCTGCACAGCATTTGCTCATTTTAAGGATGTATTTCTCCCATCACCTTCCACATCTTACAGCCAAACCCATCACGGCCACCGACACAAAATTACAGACACGTCCTTTTCAGACAGGTTCTTTTGCCAAAGAATTTTCAGTGCCTTGTGCAGAAGAGGCACATTCTTAGAAGTTTTCTTTGGAAGAGTGAAGTAACTTCCCCAGTGAGTTTTCTGCGTTCCCTCAGCACCGCATCCCTGCTCTCAGGCTGTGCAGTAGCCACGCGGGCAGAGAAGCCACGTGCAGGTGAGCAGTGCTTCTGTCTCACAGGAATCGTTTGTTAGCTTGTGAGATGAGCCTGCACTTTGCACAAGTACCATGCGGGGAATAATCCTAGCAGCGCAAAGTCAAGGAATCCCATTTCCCTCTTATTTTTACAGCAGAGAGCTGAGATAAATCAGCTCACATGATTATTGAACTATTTTCCGCTTGTTTCAAAAGGAAAGTGGCAGTTAAAAATTCAGGGTGTGGAGCTCTCCAGAGTGGAATCAGTTTGGAGTCTTCCACCAGCGACACTTTATTCGTGCAGACCCCTGGCACGGTGGCACCTGCACAGCCAAATCCACTTCCAGGGGCAGCAGTGCCAGGGAGGGGCTTGGAGTTACTTCTGGAAACGAGCTGGGCCCTCTGTCTGCGAAACATCTGCTTGGAGTGATACCACGGCAGCTGTGATGATCTAAGAGCAAACAAAGCACTTCAAAATTCAATTGTACAAAAGGGCCTTCGAGGAGGATGATAAATGACCTAAATTAAGCCACAATTTTTAAGTACCTCATTTGAGCCTTGCCCATAACGAACACTTTCCTCAAGATTCCTTGCACCTGTCACTGTTGGAAAACAACTGGCGTTCACCTGTCTGTTTTTTAAGGCTGTGTTCTCAGCACATTGTTCGTCAAACAGCATCAGAAGTATTGGCATAAGGAATTAGTGTGTTGGCTTTTTGGTTCCCTTTCGGCATGCCCCTTCCTTGTATGCACCTGGCAGGAGCTCAGAGAATAACTTGTGTCTTGAGCAAAAAAAGGCTGTCTTGGCCCAGAGTTCCTTTGATAACAAGTATTTTTTATATTCATGTTTGTAAAATTATTTTGGGGTTCTCCATATCTCAAAATACCACGGAATAATTAACTGCTTGCCAAGATAATGAACCTGGAAGGCAGTAGAGTTTTAAATAAATTGTGCAGGTGTGGTTTCCTTAATAGCGGTGGTTTTAACTGCTGGATTGGTCTAGCACGTTTTGTGCTTGAAACTAAAGCATAATGAAAATGTCAGTATGTTATTTGCTCCATCATCTTGTATTTCCTACTCTGCTTCTCAGTAAACATTATTGTCACCTTATCCACCACTGAAGTCCTTTTCAGGACTTAAATAGGTCTGGTTTGCAGACATCCGATCTGAAAATTAGCAGTCCTCTAGACTTTGGAGCTATGCTATTACTTGATAATCTATTTTTGGGTGTTGCATTTTCTTTTTGGTTGAGTGGAGGTTGTTTACATGCTAGTCCATAGGTTGTGCTTGAATTGAGCTTGAAAATGTGGCTACTAAAACCATAAACCCAAGCTAACAAGAGGAGCCAGACTTATAACTTTTGAAAATCCATTTTCCTAGAATTATTTTTAAGTAATTTCTTCCATTACCTCATTAATATCTCTATCTTCCCCCTGCTCTTTTTTCCTGCATACCATTTCAGTGAAGTAAAAGATTATGGTTGTGGGCAATAAAAGAAAAATATGGGGTTATGAAATGAATTTAATTTTTCAGGCTCTTTTTACCAAATGACATTGTGAGGGTCCACTGGCTGCTCAGTGCTCCACGCTCCCCTAGCACCGGGGTAGCTTGCAGACATCCCACCTCTGGGATGGCTGCAATGCTGGGCCTATAAAAATGACTAAAAGGTGAAGATTAAAATGAAGCGTGGGACTAGTTTCTGCCTTCTCCCGAGGCTCTGAATCTCACAGAGGTTTTCGGTGGCTCTGAAGTTCCATCTTGAAATGGAGGGGGAAAAAAATTGTAAAGTAAAAGTTTGTCGCTTTGATTCCAGGAGGTAAAATGTCAAATGTTGTAAGCTCGCTGTGCTGACTTTGATTCTTGCCAGAGGTCCAACAAAATCGTGCCATTTTGAAAATCAAAGTGACTGGGAGCATGATGTATGTTTGTGCAAAGCAAATGCCAAACTTGTATGCTGGAGTATTCATGAGCCACAGTTTTGGATTTATAAACAAGTGTTTGAGCCAAGGGTTCTTAAGTATCAGCCTGATGGAGACCAGAAACACTGCTATTTACTTATCCAGCTAATGTGGACTGATCAATACTCCTTCAGGAGTGAATATTTGAAGAAAGTAATTCACACTTTGTTTGCAGTGTTGAAGGAATTAATTGAACAATTTTTTGGTAATGAAAACATTATAGGAAATTGCAGCCTGATTACAGAGCAGGTAAAGAAGCAAAATGCAGTGGTTACCTTTTCTTTCATGAATTAGTTCCTCAGTTACAATAAATGCTATTGCAAGAGGTCAGATGTGGGGAGGTTACAACACAGATAACACCTTTATAATACCCTTCCCTGTTGGGAGAAATTTAGAGGGTATAAATCGTTAATGGAACAGTTAAAATTCCGTAATTAATTTGTCACATTTTTTCCTTTTAACACTCTGAATGTACCCTTTTCCAAACTTAACTCGGACAGCTCCAGATTTCTGGAGGTTTCATTTGTACATAGGAACAGTGGCTCCTCCCTCCTTCTCTCCCTCCCTCCTTCTCTCCCTCCCTCCTTCTCTCCCTCCCTCCTTTCTCCTTTTCTTCCTCCCTCCTTTTCTTCTCCTTTTCTTCCTCCCTCCTTTTCTTCCTCCCTCCTTTTCTTCCTCCCTCCTTTCCCCTGTTCTTCTCCTTTTCTTCTCCTTTTCTTCTCCTTTTCTTCTCCTTTTCTTCTCCTTTTCTTCTCCTTTTCTTCTCCTTTTCTTCTCCTTTTCTTCTCCTTTTCTTCTCCTTTTCTNTCCTTTCCTTCTCCTTTCCTTCTCCTTTCCTTCTCCTTTTCTTCTCCTTTTTTCTTCTCATTCTTTTCTCATTCTTTTCTCCTTTTTTCTTCTCATTCTTTTCTTCTCCTTTTTCCTTCTCATTCTTTTCTTCTCATTCTTTTCTTCTCCTTTTTTCTTCTCCTTTTCTTCTTTTCTTCTCCTTTTTTTCTTCCTTCTCTTTTTCTCCTTTTTTTCTCCCTTCTCTTTTTCTCCCTTTTTTCCTCCTTTTCCCTTTTTTCTCCATTTCTGCTTTTTTTCTTTTTCTCCTTTCTTCATTTGCCTTTCTTTCTCCTTTCTTTCTCCTTTCCTTTCCCCTTCACTTTTTAATCTCTTTTAACCTCTGCAAGCAGGGCCAAGCCCATGCAAAGCATCACAACTGATTTTTCAGGTGTTTGCTTGCACTGAACTTTGTTAAAGACGAATTGACACGATCCATTTTTTGAGTTCACAGAAATAATTTGTATCACACCTTTTGGCTGGCAAGACCTTGCAGAAACATCTTCCTCTGGGAGACTCTCCTACTCATGTGATTTAATCATGTGGCACAAAATTTCTTCTTTGGAGGATCCATCATGAACTGCCCTCCTTCACTGGCATGTGGATTCCTGAAGAGTTCTCTGTAACTTCCCTGTTTCCCCTTCAGGAATTTCCTCTCCCTTGTTAGGTGGAAGCTGTGGCAGGAGAAGTGACTGGGGAAGTATCCACAGGTTGCATTATACAAACACTGCTGGTAATAAATTTTCAAAGCTCATAAATTGGCTTTAGCAGTCCATGGTTTTTAAATGGGGGTTTGATTTTATTTCTTATCTGTACTGGAGTAATTTTCATGAATTTTTTTCAGTTTTTCTTGAGCAACAACAGAGCTGGAGATCCCCCCCAGCAAGAGCTCATGCCTGAGATACTCCCGTGGGCTCCAGGCTGTGGGAGACACTTCCATGGCCAGAAGAGCTGGAGGTCTGTGAGCTATTCTGTGTTCTGCATTTCCAATCAGAGCACTTGAAACTCTATAGATTCACTAGAACGTCTCTACAGAGCGGGAGGCATTTTCTGTCCTCAGCCTGTAACCCAAAAGCAGCTCCCAGTGACTTTGTTTTGGGTTTTATTTCCTCGGAAGGTTTTAGATGTGATACTCAAAAGGAAAGGAAGTTGATGTCATGAATGGATCTGCTACTTCTTGTTTACAATGCAACAGAGAGCTCTTCCAGATGAGGAATATATTCAGCTTCCCATAACCTACATAATTACAACACCTCTAAGAGTTTATTTCATATATAAATTACCAAAATGATCACATTACAGTTACAGTCCTTTCTGGATAGGCAGAAAACAGTGCAGGTTTGTCTTTTTTAGATGACTTTGCAGACAGCAGAATTCAAATTCTACATGTCCTCTATTGTTGTTAATATTGTCCTTACAGATAATAAATTAGCCACACGTTAGGAAGAAATAGGATTCCTCTATAATTTGTGTAATATGAAATTTCAGTATTTTGCATTCTAAAACTAATATAATTGCAATTGTCTGTTTTGTGTATTTTTATTTTTTCATTATCTAAAATACATTATTTCTGTATAAAACTCCTATTATGACACTAATAATATTAATTCCCTTCAATAGTACTTTAAGTATGTTGGTTGTTTTCACTGATAAAAATGACTAAAACATAGAGGGGAAAAAAAGAGTGCAAATACTAATTTTATGGCTTTTTAATTTGCAGTAATTTTTCAAAACCTGTCAGAAACTGAAATCTGGGAGAAGCCTGACCCCAGCCCACTAGTAGAGAACATACTGAAATTGTGCTTTTTATGAGAAGAAAATATCCTGACTGCTTTTATTTCAACTGTAGTGCATGGATATAAAATACACATAATAAATTTATAGTCAGAAAAGTGTCTGTAGTACCAGTACAGGTTGTTTGTATACCCTGTAAGGGTATCTGCCCTGGCAGTTGTAATAATCTGTAAATTTAGGATACCTCTCTAGTGCCTTTTAACATATTGCTGAAGCCAAATGGTTGCCAGATGGATGCTATGCAATATGATAATTTTTATAAGCCTATATAAAAAAGTAGCTTTGTAAAAGAAAGTATTTTTCTGTAATTTCTTCCCAGAAGAATATTCTCAACCTGGGTTAATTTGTTCCTGCCAAATATCTAATGTTGAAATGGTAACCATCAAATAAGCACTTTTACTCAGAACACATCTGCATCCTACAGCTCTGCAGACTAGGATGCTGGCCTGTATGAAAAGGGATTTACTTTTGGGAGCTTTCCCAAGCAGACTTGGAGTTTGAAAGAGCAATTAAAAAAAAAAAAAAAAAAAAAAAAAAAAAAAAAAAAAAAAAAGAAGAAGAAAAAAAGAAACCAAAAGAAAGGCTTTACTTCAATGTTTATTTCCAGTGAATTCATATACAGGAAATTGAGGAAGTTTCTCTGCAGTGGGGTAATTGGAAGGTGTAGGAACATCAGAGTAGTGTTCTAGGGCTGAGTAAAACACTTCCCTCCTCAGATGCTCACAGAGAAATTCACTGGTATCCAGCAAATTGCCAGTCAACCTCCAGTATTTGTGGTGAACCCTGGTTCATTTGACCTGTGGAGCAACTGGAGGCAAACAGAAAGGGTGATAAAGTATTGGAATGGACTGCCTGGGGAGGTGGTGGAATCACCGTCCCTGGATGTGTTTAAAAAAAGACTGGATGTGGCACTCGGTGCCATGATCTAGTTGAGGTGTTAGGGCACGGGTTGGACTCGATGATCTTGAAGGTCTCTTCCAACCCAGACATTCTGTGAATCTGTGAAACATTTCAAATAAAATATTTTAATTTCTGTTCAGATTGCCATTAACTCCTGTCATCCCATGTTCCTGCAGTGCCACCTCTCTGCGGGCAAAAATGCGATGGGAAATCATTCCATTTGTGCTCTCACAGGGCTCTGGAGGTGGGTGACCATGCACCATGGTGGCTGGGAGTTGAAATTACCCATTTTTCTCTCCTTTCTGCGCCACCTGGGCATGCCAAGGTGTCAGGCCTGGCCTGGGGTAAGGAGCCAAGGGACCTAAAGCCCCAGGCCAGCTCTGGTAGGCAGCTCTGTCACCCTTGTAGAGAAAAAAGGGTGCCTTAATTGAGGGAAAAAGGCACCTCAAGCCCACAATAAAGGGAAAGCTTTAATAACAGGAAATGCGTGAACTGAAACTTAACTTTTTTGGTATGTTAACCCGACAACCCCAAATTGCAAACCTGTATGAGCAGAGCCTGCCTGTGTCAAGCCATCAAGAGGAGAGTTAAGTGTAATCCACCCTCTGAAACTTATCCTTCTTCCTTTGAATGAATCTTGCTCTGTCAGATCAGTTTTTAGATATTCCCTAAAATAAAGTGAGGCTGTTCTTGCTTCTCACTTACAGAAGACTCCAACAGAAGTTGTTCAGAGTATGGAATATTCACGAAAATGGATGGAAGATATCATCCACTTCATATTATTTTAGCAGTAAATTAAAGCTAGTGACCTCTAACAAAATTATAAAGATGGTTGGATTAGCAGGGAGGGAGTTCAGCCCAATGCCAGCATGTGAAACTGCAAAATGGATCTCGCTGGCTCCATTAAGAGGTTCAAGAACTGTAACAGGGGTCTCCAGATTTCCATTAAAATAGTATATACAGTATGATTACAATGCATTATATCTCTATATAATATTTATTCATTTCCCTAGTCCTTTGAACTTCACGATCCTTTGATCAATTATTTTCAGGGAAGGAAATTGAAATTTCTTACATGGCAACTTTGACGAATGTGCAGCATATATATTGTATATATTCTCATGGGGGGACTTCAGAAATAAAATTAGTTCCATCAACATGCCATGAATTCATTGGCTTGGGGCTTCCCGAACCCTTTGTCATGGTGAATGCGGAAAGGATTCTTTCACCTTTATCCCCTTTTTAGAATCATTGTCTAAGATCGTTCTTATTACTCTTCCTAATTACCTTTCCCAGCAATTTGCCCTTCCTTTCTCAATACGGGTTTAATAACAAGGTATAATTTCCCCATGGAAAAATAAGTGCAGAAATATATATATATATATATAAAAGTGTATATAAGTGCATGCACACACATATATACATAATTTAGTGGAAAAATTACTGTCTCAGCAGGCAATATATGTCTTCCATTTAGGAGCAGGCCAAAGATGATGATAAAATCATTAATTCTGTCAATATAAATGCTAAATAGAAATGGGAAATTGGTTCTCTGCCTTGTGTCACATTTTCTCTGGTAGGAAATTACAGCAGAGAAATTCAGACTGATGAACTTTCTGTGTTTATAGCCCCCTCATCAAAGGTACAGCACGTGAGAGGCAATAAATAGTGTGACACCTCTTAATTAAACAGTGCTATTGTTTAGCCCAAAATAAATGTAATTTTTTTTGCTTGGCCAGTGAGCAAACTGCAAGCTCCCACAGGAATCATAACATAAAGAGGCCATAAAAGTTAGCCAACATCAAACTGACAAGCCTGCACTAATTATCTCTGGCATTACAGCACTGCAAAGGTGGCTATAGGTAGATAGATAATAGAAGCAAGCCCATTAGTGGTAAAGCACTGAATGTTTTAATGTTTGTAAAGAGAATGCTTTTTACCTTTATTCTGGGTATTTTACGCTTTGTACAATTTTCTAAATTGCCATCTTAGGTATGTTTGTAAGTTCAATTTATAAAAGCCCTATTTCTGTTGGAAAATAGCTACATCATAGCTGGGGAAGTCTCTTATAGACAGATGTAAATGCTGATTTTCACACTGGATGACAGCAAGGGCTGGTATAGCGGTGGTGAAGAGAAGGAAATGGAAAGAACGCACAAGAAATAAATAAGTCTGATTTTACAGTGTGAGTTCAGACACAACAAGAAGAGTATTCAAAATCTTCCATGTATATCTGTGATTTGCTTTTCCGAAAGCACAGAATCCTTGTTGGTAGTGGATGCGAATTTAGTTTCGATCAAAGGTTGTAAAAAATGAAACATCATTTTAATCTCTCCTTCTGTGATCGCTTTAATTATTTTAATAAATTTATCTTCCTAGTAGGAAGGAATCTATTAAAAAAAATCGTAGAAGGCCAGATTATTAATATGAATTTCTGAATGTAATCAATTGCTTTTATAAATGTAAAAACTTTCTAGAAAACTGAATTATTTTGTCCATGCTTTACCTGCAATTTCCCTAAAAGCTCAGTCAAGAACTGCAAGAAAGAGAAGTGCTGCTCTTCCATGTAAGACACTTAACCCATGAGGGAATTTGTTTGCTTTAGACCCAACCACTGTATTTTAAAATGAACAAATCAATAAGTGGAATTATTCGTTCTGCTCTCACCCATGGAGTGAGTAAATAAAACCAAAACTCACTACAGGGAGAAGAAACTTAGCTCACCTCATTGCTGGGCTGTGGAAATAAAAACCAGGGTCATTCTACAACTGCAAAATGCAGAGAAACCCCCACCATAAGGCAGCAAGATCCACCTGGGTTTTTCATCCCCAAGTTGTTCTTGATGTGGTGTTTTTGCATCTGAGGGTGCAGTCCTGCAGGACCTGTGCTCTAGCCATGCACATGTGGGGCTTTTTGGCACTGCTTCACCTCCTTGCAGCACTGCCTCCTTCCCAGAGGGAGCTGCTTCATCATCACCAGGAGCTGGAAGGCCTCTGGCTAACCCAGCAGTGGCCTCACCATCCTGGCCCACGTGGGCAAGAACGATGCCTGGCTCAGGGATGGAAATGCCACCGGGACAAGGCACTGGGACCTGCTGGTGGCATCCAGGGGAAGCATCATCAGTACCAGTGGAACCAGAGTCCTGCTCCTTTGACTTGGTGACAGAAACAGCTCAGGGAGCAGCGAGTTAGGATTCCTTTTCAACTCAATTCAAGCACCGGCAAGATTTCACACTGAAGATCAAATGTTTGTGTAAAACACCAATCTTGGTGTTTTATTTAACTTTGAACAGACAAATGTGCTGTTACTATGTGTCTGAGTTGCCTTCATATGAAAAGATAGCTGGTGCTTGGCTTTACAGGCAAAAAGTCTGGATTAAAAATCATCCTTAAAGCAGTTGCTTCCTGTAACTCCTAAGTAATACTAATAGGTATTGTTGAACTCCCAGATGCACAGAGGCGTTTTAAATGATGCATGTTTCTTTTACTAGCTAACCTTTACTGATCTTTCAAGTCATGTTATCTTTAGGAATCAATAGTCTACCAGCAAAAGAAATTATGAAAACATGGAAAGTGCTCAAAGATCCGTGACTTCGAGCGCAAATGATGGAAAACCCTCAACTCAAATTACTGTTTGAAATATAGTTACTCATAAGGGCAAAACAAGCCTTTTGCTTCGCCCGTTAACCTGAGCATGAACAACATTAAAAAGCACCACAGCTGAACCCTGAGCCCCACTGAGGATGAAGTGTTTGTTATTGCTGTGTTCATGTGCAGGACTCTCGAGTGCACTGGGGCTGTGTGGCTGGAATGCAGAACAAGCCTGATTGCTATCAGGAAAACAGATTCTGTAACCACCCTGCTGTCAGAGATGGATTTTACTGTGCTTTCAAAACTGAGGGATTGCTCCAAAACCCAGCGTGCTGCGCAGAATGCAAATGCGGTGCTGTTTTATTTGACTAAAGTTCTGAATTGTTTATGCTTTTACTATGTGGAGCATAGTAAAATTTGTATAGAAAGGTAAAATACTATTCACGTAGTAAATTAGATTCAAAATTAGGGTCTGGGGGGAAAAGCAATGACAATGAGAGGGAGTAATTAAACACAAAGTAATTTTTTTCAAAGGTTGTGGCTAATTGTCCTTATTCAAATCTTTAATCCAGTTTGGCTGGTTTTGAAGGACATGTAAAATCAAAACCAGTGTGAAGGATGGTTACTGGAGGGTTTAGTCAGTAGTGGGAAAACTTGTCAAGTTTCAAGTTTTACCATTCTTTCAGAAGTTCTGGGCCAGCATCAGGATTGTCCCAGCAGCCAGCCCACCACCATTTTCTCAAAGCTCTCCATGGGTGCACCTTCATTGCAGTTGGACATTACCAGTCCACAGCTTTTGTCACTTCTAGAATTGCATTTTAACTTTTATCAACGACCCTTAAACCCCATGGTTTTCTTTATATATTCAGCCAGTTCTCTGAGGTAACTCTAGAAACAGTTCCCAACCAACTCTACTTTTGAGGGTCATTGGCTCAAAATAAACCTGAAAATTATGAAGATCAGGAAAGGAGCTTGGGGGTACCCCACCTCACCATGCATGATATGGATTTTTATATCAGTTCAGTCTGTTGACTGCAGCATTTCTCTCTGTCTCTACTAGAACTTAGAAAATGTCTCTGAATTCCTTATACCACAACCCTACACTTTGGAAACCTTGGAATTTCTTGAAATCTTTCAGCGAAGAGGTAGAGCAAGGCTATATGAGCAAAACCTTGTAGCTTTGGAGGGCAGGGGAGAAGAAAAACTTTTAAACTTCTAATTAGATTTAACTGGGAATGTTCAGATATGATTTCCTTTTTGTTTTCCTACTAAATTTGACTGGCATTCTCAACTTTCTCTGGCTTGATTTCACTGAGAGTAACAAAATTGAGCTGATTTTTGTAATATCTTAAGCCATAATTTCTCTATTTATTTTCAGCAGTGGCTCAGTTTAAAGCAAATCTGTAGAAATATAACATTTTGTTAGCTGATGCCAAATACATAGGTTAATGTAGGGTAAAAAGGTAATGAGAAATATGAAACACTGGGAATTGGTATGGTGAAGGAAATATGGTTTTTTTCTTTGAAGATATCTGTTATTTATGAAAATAGAAATTTTTACATTTCAGCTGAATAGAAGTATTTGTGCACACTGATAATGTTTTCCTTTTGCATTCCTAGTCATAAAACTTATCAATTCTCCCTCTATGCTAATTTTTGTTTTGTTTTGTTTTGGGCTTTTTTAAGCTTCTGGGAATGTTTCTGCCCAGAATTTTTCCTGCAGTGTATAAGATAGAGAAATGAAGCTACGTTTTCTCAAGGAAGTGGGACTTAAGGAAAACCCCATTACTCTCAGTAACAAAAAAAGCTGTGTTTCCTTTGTCCTTGGTTTCTTATGAAGTGCCTGAAATTATTTTGCAACTTGTGGAGATTTAAAATGAAAAACACTGTGAAATCATCTGTATAATATAAATATAAGTAATATAGTCTAGAAATTCACTAGGAGGGACCCAGTGTGAGTGTCATCTTGTGTGGGAGGCATTTTGCCCAAGAGCTTTCTTGTTGTGTGTTAAAAATACCTTTGGATCCTGCAAGCTCGTGCCAAACAGAAAGTGCAAAGAAATTCAGGCCCACGAGGAGACCACCTCTAGACTGAGAGGAAACATATGCTCCAGAAGCAGTGCTCTTTTTCATTCAGCCAGCCTGGCATAATCCTCACATTCCCAGACTGACTCTTGTCAGGATTTGAAAAATGCATGTGGGGGCAGCTGGAGTAGTTTCCGTTCCGCTTTATTTAAGCTGTGCCTCTTATCCTGCCACAGACTTGGCAGACAAATGCCAGCCTTCTTCATCTCTTGGTGGAGATGACTAAACCAAAGCCCTGGTATTGATTTTAGGATGATTTAGTGCCCCCGAGTCAGGAAGATGTCCATGGATTCTTTTATTCACGCTGTTACAGGAGCGGTTAGAATTGGCAAGGATTCACAGCTCAGACTTCATCGTTAATCCATATTAACAGAATAGCATTGCTTTTCATTAGCTGCTAATGAATGATTTCGTAGGGGCTGTGTGCTTTCTGACTGGCCTCAGACCATCACACCCTGTGTTAATGGCCTCACTTGTTTTCTTTCTGAGATTTTCCTGACTCGTTTGTTCTGAAGAATGTTTAACATACCCTTGCACTGACTTTCTTTATGTATTTTATATATATATATATATAAATTATTTCAAAATACATTTATTTATTTCAACTTATTCCTCTCTAAGAACAAAATTCCACAGACCTCTAGAATAAAGTGGAAGTGCTTGGAGGAGGAGGAAATGCCAGGTACCAGACAGTAGAGGCAGGGCAAAACTGAGATCAACATGTGAAAAAGGGCCAACAGTTAAATCAGACTTAATGCAGATAGTCTGTGCATAATGTTTTGGGGGTTCTTTTTCACATTCTTTGGATGTTTATGTGTGCAAAGAAGTCAGGACAAGATAAACTCAGTAAAATCTTAACATATGTGTGAAAGCATTGTAGTTTAACTGAAGTGAATTTGAGAAAAAAAAAAAAACCCAGCATAAAACCTCATATTTTTTCAGGATTCAGAAATTATGTTGCAACTTATGGCTGTGTTGGACACAACAAAACAGATAGGTCTGTATGAGCAAAGGTACCCTTGGGTTCATGCCAGTCTTGAATGGTAGGAATAAGACAAATATAAACCCAAATTTTACTTCTATTTCATCATATTTGCATTTGCGAACTCTAAAAACATCTAAGATCACGTGCAGAGCTGCAAATCCAATGGTCAGTGAACCCAAAATTAAGTAATATTAAGCAGAATTATTTTTTAAATAACAAAATTGCATGTAGAGATGATATTGGAGTTTAGGACAGAGAGAATGGGAATGTTTTTTCAGTTTCTAAGAGGGAGCTGGCTTCTGGGTGTTGAATTTCTGTATCATTCCTGATAACAACCAAAGCACATTCACTACAACTCAGTTTAACCACGTGCAACAGCAGTAAAAACAAACATGCCAGCCAACCCCAAGAAAGGTTAGTCAAAACTTAATCTCTTCTTATGCCAGGTCAAACATTCAAGAGGGAAAACAAATTTTCTGACAATTCTTTACGTTTTAGCTCTTTCTATTCCTTGTGTCCTTTTTTCCATATGTTGAATTGCTGCAACGAGAAAATGAGTGTTTCAATTTTTACAGCTGATGATTACAATGGTCAGACAGCACCAGGAAACTAACAGAAGAAGTTAATTCTTGAAAATTAAAAAGAAGCCTCACACATCCTTTCATCATTCCTCAGGTAAAAGAGTTAAAAAGCCTTGTTTGAGGATTCTTGGTGAACAAGTCATAACTGCCTTATTTATCCCACATCCTTCTCTGTTGAAAAATATACATTCAAAGCAAAATGTATTTCTTTCACAGTGAGACTGCACAGTTGGTATTTCATCTATCTCAACCTTTAAATCTATTTGTGTGTTTGTTGCACTAGCTGGTGAACCTAGAGGATTTTAGGGGCCATAACTTGAGTGGAGAGCTTCGTGTTTCCCCTGAAAATCCTGACCACAGCAGCAGGAGAAACGCAACACTTGAAGTTTTACCGGGCGTGGTAAACAAAGAAAATGATATTCACATTTAGGCTGGAGAAGAAGTTTGCTGGTGCCATGTGGAGATTGCTGATTCCAGTGACCAAGCAGGGAGGCAGAGAAAGCCCTGGATTTGCCCCAGCTCTGCTGGGTGGTTTTCTTCCCATGGGAGAAAGAGCTGAAAAAGCATCTGTGAATTGCAGCCTTGTGCAAGGGTGGGCTTTCCACATTTCCTCCCCACAGGCCTCACTCCTTGGGCAAGGCTCTTGGATACTGAGTCTTTAAAACTATTTTAATAATGGCAGAAAATGAATATGATATATTGCCAGCAAAAATACATTAATCAATTTAAGAGTAATAGAAAGTGATTGAATTCATGGAGAGTACAGGTCTGGAAAGCTGAAGGGGTGCAGGTTTGCCTGCTCCACTTCCTTTCTGGATGCTGCTACTGAGTCACAAGAGTATTTGACTGATCCAGAGGTGGGTGGGTGCAGTCCCCTTAATCATGCAAAAAGAAATTGATGAACACTCTTTGTTAAAACAAACATGGCTGGAGAGGTTTGAGGGGCTTTTTTTTGGTTAAAATGAAGAAATAAGGAAAAATGTATTATGTCTGTAGTACCTAAACATGAAGAAAATGTTTTCTTAAACAAAATCCATAATTTTACTTTGGTTTATCCTAAAATTTTCCTATTAACTCCAAAGAAATTTGCTTTTTAATACTGTTTTTCCTATAAATTTCAGCTTCTAAATGAGAAATGACCCTTCAAAATTATTTGAATACCATTCCTCTCTCCCAAAATTTGAGAGGAAGTATTTTACTGTTTCCAAGATATTTCCCATCCATTTCTTTCAACCAACACTGTATGAATCTGCCTTCATTTTCTCAACAGTTTTGGTTTTGGCACAATTAAGTTTTCCACTGACTCCTCCAATTTTTTCAAAAGAATACCTGACTTTGAGCATGTGTCCCCTCATAAGAACTAGGTGTGTCTGTCTGGGAACAGCTAACACAAAAAATAAGAGACTGCAAGCATTCAAATGAAATTATTAAGGAATTAGGGTGATCAGGAGGGAAGAGAAGTGTTGAGCTGAGGCTTACTTTTAAATTTTTACGTGCTTGTGATTTCTGAAGTTATCTGGAGATCTTGACGGAGTATTTCACAGTAATACCCTCTGTGAGACATAGGGTGAAGAGGTTTATACTGGTTATGAGCATTGTGATTTTTAGCCCGTGTATCTTGGCTGCAGACAGGATACAGAGTCTTGAAGTCTCTTTCCCTGTACTAGAGCTCTGCAGGGTTTAAAGGTCTTTAAAGTCAGATTTTCTGGAGTGACTTGCAAAGCTAAGTACAATCCCTGACACCTTCAGGGGTTTAGAATCTGCACTCAGGAAATCCACATCTCCTCACTTTTTAATTTTTGGATTTGGACCTCAGCAGTGTTAATCATAATAAGAAAAAAAAAAAGTGAATTAATATTTAATATAATAAATGTCCTCAACATAATAGAAAGCCATGGAGAAGCGAGAGGAAAACTGAAGAGCTGTTTTCATAATGACCATGATTAATATTGTGTTATTTTAGAGCATCATGTTATATTTCAAATGGTGACTTAGCACAGAAATACCATTACTGAGGGGTTTAAGTCATTACTTCTGAAGCTTCTTTCTGGCAGAGTGAGAATAAGAAGAATAAGACTGGCCATATTAATGCATAAAGAAAAATGTTGTTTCATTTAGGCCCACAGAGTGCTCTCCATAATCAGGCCCAGCTCTGAGGACTGTAGTTTAAACACCAAAGCACCAAGAAAGGTTAATCATACCTAAAAATCCTGCTGTGAGATGGTGCTTTGATGAATGAATTCTTTATGTGCAAATGGGGGCAATTGACTCTCTGCACCTTTGAAGGGGTATTGATCTTCCACTTGTGCTGTGGATGTAGTGTTCTTAATTGGGCTATTTGATTTTTTGTTACGTCTAATTTTGTCTGGTTTATATTTTACTGGGAAGGGCTCCCACTTATTGAAGCTTCTACAACAGTAACGAGATTGTCATTTAAGCTAATTCTGTTTGTTTCAGTGCTAGAAAGGCTGCAAAACTGCCTTATTGATTTTGCTTTTAATAAAATGCTGCTTAAAACATCTGTGGCAGCTGCAAGAGTGGGCACTCAATTTCAGCCCAAGAAAAAACACTTACAAAGGTTTTCCAGATCCAAAGTGGTAGAACAAAACCATGTGAAGGAGGAGCTTCTTTACTTTAAGGATGAATGACTGGAGGAAAAGGAGTGGGGTTGAAATGAGGGGGGAACAGGGCAATATGTTTGATAGCTGAGTGTTTCATGACATTTCTTCCCTTACTGCTGAAGAAGCTCCGTGGGAGGACAGCAAACTCTGGGTCTCCAGACTCTGAAAGCTCAGCGGAGGTGAGAGCTGACTGGGCTGTTCTTTGATGACAGCTGCCTCTACGGCCTCCTTGGCAGACCCTCCTTGGAAATCTTCCACTGGAGGCCGCAAGCTCTCTCTGCTGAACAGCCAGAGAGCTTTCACGTCTTGTGAACTGTGAAAGCTGAACTTTTTTCAGGAACAAACCCTGTGTCCCAGCAAATTATCTCAAATGCTCCGTCCTTGATAGTCGTTAGATGGATTTTGATTAAATCCTGCCAGGTTTGTTTGCCCTGTGGAATAACTTGGTCTCTGACACATAAGATAATGTTAATGAATATGGAATTGCTATTAAAATAACGTCCAGGACCAGTATCCTCTGTACAACCCAGTCAGGCTTAATATTGCTTGACATTAGAGAAGAATGTCTCACAGATAAGAGATGTCACCTGAGGTGCCTGTAAAAGGGAAGGAAATGAGACTCTTTCAGGACAATAAGTTATACTGATACAAGAAATTTTGCTGCAATACCCTGTGCTGTGGGGGAGCTGCCTTTGACACGTTATCAAAGAAGGGAGCATGATTTCTACTGTGAGAGCCCCTCTTCTCCTGCAGGGCCTTGCTGTTTCTACAACTATTGACACGTGTTCTTCTGCAGCAGCCAGGGTGAAAAAGGTGATACAGTCCAGGCAGTGCTTGAATTTGCATGCAAAGGCCTTTCAGCTTGAATTACTCATCCAGGACACACAAGCCAGAACTCTGCTGGCTCTCTCTGCTCCATTTGCAGCTGTTTGTCCCCCGTTAGCAAAGGCTGATCTGTCTTCCTAAGTGCAAGAGCAGAAATGCTTCTCTTCTCAGGTCCAAGCAGATGTCTTCTGGAGAGAGAGATATAGGGAAAGGCCATTATAGATGCATTTTATGCCTGGAGTAATGCTGGGGACAGAATTTTGCCCTTGGTTATTAGAAGACCAACAGAACAACTAGTACTCCAGTAAAAGTAAATAGTACAAAAGTAGCCCTCAGCTTTCCCATTTTCTCCCTGCTCTGGTGGGCCTAGACCAACTGCACAACCACAATCTCCCAACTCCTTTTCTTCTCTTGGGACATTAAAAATCATCTTTCTTTATTATCAGTAATTACCGGGTATCATTCTCCTCTTCAGCATTCCAGAATCCATTCATTGAACACTCTAAGCTGGTCTAAACCCAAATTGTTGTTAAATTGCCAAAAGAGAGAGAGAGAGTCACATTTTCTTTTTGCCATCTTACCCTCCTTGCTTCTCTCTCTATCCATCTTGTCAGGTAAGGCAGAATTTAGCCTGAACCCTCAGTTCCATGATCAATTTGGCTGTGTGGTTGCGAAGTTGCCTGTGTCAGCATGACAGCAGAGAGTGGTGACAGGGCGAGGCTGCAGTGTTGCCTTATGTTACAGCTCCTGTGAAAATCCTGCTCTAGCAAACAGGTTTCCTGCCTGATGTGTCAGCTAAGCCCAGCTAAACGATCCGGGGCTACAAACAACTTCCTTGTGTCCCCGATCTCCCTTCCCTCTCCACGGATCACACGCGATTCGTTTAAGCTTTCCATGCCTCAGACATTTTTCCTGCCCTACGTTTAACCACAATATCCTGTTTCTGCAGGTGCACATCCTCCTTGCAGCCGGGGTTGTGTCGATCCTGGGGAATATTTTCCAGAAGCTGGTGGATGCGCTCGCTGGAAGTTTTCTCCCATGTGCACAGTAAGTGCTCACAGCTCAGCGCTGCTGCGTACATTCCTCTTCCATCTCTCTCTAGGTTCTTCCCAGGACATTAGGACTTAAATTTTCTCCCTGCCATAATGACTGGTGCCTACACTGTTAGAATATTTCTTCCTGAGCAATTAATCAGCCCAGTAGTTTTAGCAGAGTGACACACCTGGTATATGCCAAGCAGAATCACAAACAGGTGAAATCAAGAGCAGTGGAGTATGAAATAATAGAGCAAGTTGACACTTTGCAGTTTCAATTCCTTTCTTATGTTAAAATTTTGATATTTGAGAAGTTTTCAGCTCTTCCTCTTTTTGCCATCTCTAGAAAGTTGAAAATCCGAGTCATAAAGAAAGTTAAGCCCTTCTGTTTCAACATTCAAAAAGCCAATGGGTTAATGAATGTTCCAAGCATGCATCCAGCCTTTTGATATGCAGAAAGTTGTAAATTTTTTATGCTGCATCTTTCATTTGAATGTGTGATTGACTTGGGCTGTTTGTTTGGGGGGTTTTTTATAAATTGTCTGAGAAATGTCTGCTGTGCTGCTTGGTTTTTTGCCCCAGTCCTGCCAAAATAACGTTGTCAGAACCAATTGTGCTTTCCAACTGCTTAAAAAAACCACTTTCTTCTGAAAGGGTTAAACAAGTTTTGAATCAGACTTCATATACCCAACCTCCAGCTAAACCAGGCATGGCAGGCACAAGGCCAGGAGAGATGTAGAAAAGCTGACAGAACAGAGAGCTTTTATGTAAGGCAACAATGCAGGTCAGGAAAAGCCATAAAGCAAAAGCAAAAGGGATTAAAGATGTCAGATGACCAGTAGCGAAGGCAAAACCTTTCCGAGATAAATAGTTTGCTGCAGGCTTTTTACAGTGCTTATGCCAATCTGGACTTCATACTGCTTTGAGAATCTATAAGAATGAATGAGAAGTGCTGTGGGAATGCAAATTCTAGTACCAGAATCTGTGTCTGAGAGTTACAGCCGGGAGCATTACTCAGCCATGGGTTTTTTCCTGACTCTACACCTTAAGGTTACAAAGGCAAAACAAGTTTTTCAGCTTTTGAAATTCATATTTTTAGAAAAAAGTTTTACTGAAAACACTAACAAGAGTATTAATTTAGTATCTGTCTCAGCAGTTTGTTATTTGGCCTGTCTAGAATGAGATTAAATCATGCCTTCATAATGTAATCCACTCTATTCAAGCTAAATATTTTCTTTTAGGTTGAGAGAAGTTTCTGTCTCAAAGTTGTGTACATCCTTATAAAAGAGAAATAGGATTTTCACTATTGAAAACCATTTTTCAGGCAGTGGAAGTGAATTTTATTTTGCATGGTAGCAGCTGAGCTGTGTCTCTAAATGGTGTTGAAGAGGAGAGGTGCAGGAGCTGGAGAGCAGAAGTGCAGTAAGAAAGAAGAAAATGTCAGGATGCACTTTTAGCACACATTATTGCAGCACAGCCCCTTTCAGCACCTAGATAATTCAGTTTATAGAGATAGTTCATATTTAGAAACAAGTGCCTCCCTGGGTGGGGCTGGAAGATTGGTAAAGCAGTGGTAAAATGATACCATACAAACAGGCAAACTGGAAAAAAAAAAGAGGCACGACAAGGTCATGTTTTCATGCCCACATTAATTTAATGACTCCTAAAGAGGCATCTTCCCTGGGGTTTGTCTTCTTATTGGTCAAACCTAAACCCCAGAGCTCTTTTGGAGCATTCTCATCACTTGAGAAGCCCGGGGAACCTGGAGATGGCTCCAGTGCCATTAGTCAGGTTTCTCAAAGCCACAGACCAGACCCTTCAGAAAACAATTCCTCGAGTAGCATTACTCAGCATGAAACTAAGTTGTAAAAGATTTCCCTGAGGCCCAGGATAAGTATTCTACATCCAGACCGTATTCTTTCAAAGGCATGTAATATTTTAAAAATATAGAGGCAGGCCATGATTTTTAACCTTATCTAAAAGTGGTTTGATACAGTAAAAAACTCCCACAAATGCAAACATCATGTTGATATATTTGCCCATAGCTGATGATAAAGAGAACATATATTCCAAAGCAGCTCTCAAATGGCACAGACACTACAACAGACCCCACTCTGCACCCTTCTAAAGCTTGGGGCCCTGAAAAAGTGAGTCAAGACAGGAGTTTGTAGCAGCAAGGTCTGAGAGGAGGTGATAAAGTGTTTTTCCATGTATTTTTCTGTCCTGCCCTTGCCCCAGTACAAGCCAAAAGGAGACTTGCTGGCCTGTAGCAGAGCTGTTGAGTGCTTCTGTGCAGTCTGAGGGGTTTTCTTCTCTTTAAAAATATTATACGCNCTGTTGAGTGCTTCTGTGCAGTCTTATTAGACTGTGTTATTAGTCTGTGTTTTCTTATATTCAAAAATATTATATGAGTTTGCAGTATCTTGTCATAACAACCGATGGTTTAAAATTGCCTCCTGCCAGCTGAGTTATTGCCTGTCTTAAATCATTATTCTAACAAAACCACCCTCAGGACACTAGAGCATCTTGACCCCCTTCCCCAGGGTTCCTCCAGGCTGCCCAGGGTCCAGAACCTCACGTCAGCCCCCTGGGACTGTCAGCCCCTGCCCCAGATGCCACAGCCCCACAGAGCGCAGCCTGGCCCCACCTGTGCCCAGCGAGGTGCCCGGGGCTGGGGCTGCCCCAGTGCCCCTTCCTAAGGAAGGCTGAACCCCAAGGTGAAACCTTGGCTGGTTTTTGTTGGGGTCTTTTGGAATCTGTGGCGTGTTTTGGTTTATTTCTCATCTCTTGTCACCGAACTCACAAAGGCACAGTCATGTTGAAAAAAATTAGAAATAAAAGAACGAGCAATCACACATTCAGATGCTGCCATTTGCAGCCTGTGCTTTGATGTAAATGAGAGGGTGAAGGTTCAGATTTCTGGCAAACAAGGGCAGAATTTTTCCTCTGATGAAACCTGTGATGATACACAAGCCGGGGCTGAAAATCATCCCCCAAAAGGGTCACACAAGATCAGGCTCTGAATTTTAGTTTCTGTAGGGGCTGCATTAGGGTGCAAACCCCACACCTGAATCACTGTTACCCTGGAAGAGATTTTTAATTCTTCCAGTTCCCTGTTGCTGATGTTAAACTTTTACAGCTGGGGTGTAATTTGTTTGTTCTTGGGAGAGCTTCTGCCCTGAACTGAACGTTGCCAGTGAAGGATAGGACCTTGCTTATCTCCACTAGGTTTGTTTACTAAGGAAGCCCTAGAAAACAAATGATATCGTGACTGCCATTTGCTCTCAGCCCCTATTTGCTCATTTGTTTTCAGCGTGGAAAAAGTATCTAAGCATCTTCCTAATGGATGGAACTCATTCTTCCCATTCTGTAGAAGCTCTGCTTTAGAGACGACTTGCTGCAGAGAAAGGAATCTGACAGACTTCCTAAATACCTGGGCAAATTCTCTTTTTGATTTCTAAGTTCTTCTTTTCAGGTTTGGAGAGTTTGGGTTTTGATTTTTATTCTCAAATCCTTAGTTGCTTTCATGGTGTCTCCCCACTTCCTACTCAGTCTCTCACATGTAGATCAACACACAATTCCCTGGGTGCCAGAACAATCCAACTCCTTGTTAACATGACTGGACATTAAAAGTTCCTGTAGTAGATGAATGAAATTTGGTTTCAAAAAGAACTACAGCCCAGAAGTATAGGGAAACACTGCATCAATCAAAACTAATGAAAGGAGCCTTAAAATGGAAATGGAGCTTAAGATGACCTAATGTTACACATGCGTGTGCTGTCTAGTACTGACTTCAAATAACTTTGGACATTTTAAAAGGTGACAATTTAAGTTTTAAGTTACCTTGACAAATGAATAATTATATTCTTCTGAAGTTCAACCAGCTTAGGAAACATGATTTTTTTTCACCCTGAAAAACAACATTTATCTGTAAAGAGAAGCATTAAAACCCTTTAAGGAGCAGATCTTAATTCCATGAATATCTTTTTACATAATGTTCTTGCCTTGGATCAATGGAAAAGGAGGAAATTGTGAGGAAAACTTGCAGAATGTTTTCATATGAGGAGAGAATTTTACTTTCAAGGCCATACCATCACTTGTGAACAAGGTCTTTGTCATCTTTTGAAATGTTTAACAAAAGCAGGGCATTGAGTTTGGCACTATATGAAATTTTCTAATCCCCAGTTTTGAAAACATTATGCAATAGTCTATTTTCTGGTTTTATCTGCAGCCATGCAACAACAGCAGATTTTCCAGTAACTTGTGTCCTCTTTAAGGACACCTACTGTGAATTTGCATATTCTTACAGTGTGGAATTGGTATTACAATAACCAGGTTTTGGAGATTTTCTCTAAGGTGTTCTCACAGGGATATACTCACCCACTTTAACTCATCACTCACCTGTACAGGGCTCTGTGCACTCCATTTTTCTTTCAGATGCAGAACTATATTCTCACACAGAGATTTCAAAGTGGAGGGAAGAAATGATGGCGAAACATGAAGAAAAATATCTGAAGAACACCCAGAAAAGCAAAACTCTAGGATTTACTGATACAACGTCACATCTAAACAACTGTGTGGTGATGGGATAGTTGGAAAAGAATTTATGTAGTTACAGATGTCCAAAGTCAGGACATTCTTCAGGTTTATGATAGATGATTCTGTGACATCCACAGAGCCCACCTTAATTCCAGGTGTTGTTCCATAGATTTGGTCCCATATGAGGTTCTGTCAAGTTAGGGTCTCATCAGGGCCTCTGGTGAGACAGCTGGGAGTATTGATCCTTCAGCTAATGATACTGGGAGATGAGGAAACCATCCCAAAAAGCTTTGCCTCATGTCAGCAAGGACACAGGCTGATTTTGAAATGCAGTGTTTAAAAATAGCGCCTAGTGAAGAGCATTGGCAAGGTGATTGTTTCCCTGAGGTAGAAGCTGATTTCAGGGTCGTGCAAAATGTTTGGAGTGATCCACAAGATACTTTTACTAACCAAAGAGAGAAAAAGAATATTGGTTGTTCCTAGGACTTTTTACTATTGGAAGGGTCATATTTGTTTAAAAAAGGAAAAAAAAAAAAATGAGGGCAAAAAAAGATGAGCTTGAGCAGTGCAGAATTTTCCTTGCCTTTCTTGACTGACTGATTGAAACTCTGAAGGTCAGAAAGGTGATCCTGGAAATGTAAAGATTACTGATTGGTGATGGACTTCACTCTTCTCCCCTCACGACCCCCCAGTGCAGTGCTCACAGGACTTAGCACAGGAAAGTGCCTGAAATCTCAGTTTTCCCGTTGTGGCCATAGCAGGAATGCCAGTCTGGCAGAATTTTGGGGAGTCACAAAACAATCAAGTGAAACTCCTCAATATTGTAAAAGAAATCTGAACGTTTTAGTCATTTCACAAGCGGCTGGTTCTACAACAGGACATTATGTGCAATTAAATTTGTGTAATAACTGCCTTCTCCGAAGCTAATGGAATGATGTGAGAATAAACACAATGCAGGAACACAATCTGGTCAAGCAGTCACCCTAACAGAGGGAATGATGTCATCTCCAAAGAGGATATCAGATGCTTCTCTAATTTACAGAGGAAAACTTTTCCCTTTAGTGCTCGCTGCAGTTCTGAAAGATGCCAGCATTGGTTTTGTGCTGCTCTCGGTGGGCTGTAATTACAGTTATAAATGAGCTTTCCCTCCTGAGGATTAGCTCTGTCCTCCCCGAGCAACTGAAGGGAAATAGGAGCTGGAGCAAGGGACAAGTGCAAAGCTGTGGGTCAGGGAAGAGCAGGGAAGGGAATGAGGAGACCCTGTCAAGGCAGCCGTGTTAATTCCTTACTTTTTACCATAAGCAGAACAAGCAAAATAGCTGCTCCAGTGAGTTATTTACATTAGTGTGCTTCAGAGCAGATGGAGGGTTTATATCCCATTATGAAAGGCATGCAAGTTACAGTGACATGAGTCCTAATTATGAACAACTTAAACTGCACCATCTGCATTTCACAAAGCTCCATATGCGGGGGGATGATCGAGCTTGGCTGCCTGCATTTGTTAGCAACACGTGCAAAATAGACACCAACAGGAAGAACCTGAAGATGCTCAGGCAGGCTCTGTGAGAGGAACTGGAAGTGTTTGTGGTGTCCCTTCTGCCCTCACTGACCAAGAAGATCGCTGGGAGCAACAATCACCCCAGGACAGAATTATTGCCTCCTGTGGAGAGGGGCACTTATAAACAGATTTGCCAGTTTCAGCTTATTGGTCATCCAGTCTTTAGCGAACACTTGCTTTTTAAAAAAAAATAATTTTTTTTTCATTTTTTCTTTTTATTTTTGGCAGAAAATTTCACATCATCTTCCCCGTGGCAATCTGAGCAGACAGTGTGTAATTTTAGATGCCCAGATTGAAAGCCCAATCCTTTTGTCGCTGACAGCTCTCTGCCATACAAATTTCAGCATAAGGGATCTGTTGACTTCAGTTTAATGCAGGATGAGAAAATTAATCTTTCTTTGGACAAGGAAAGTTCATTGAGGCAAACAGCCCTAGTTGCCCAGAACACAAATTAATATCCAAAAGTTTGACTTGCAGGGGCTCCTTCTATGCTCTGCAGTAGGAGGAATTGTTTTTCTGCTTCTCTAAAGAGCATTAAATACAGTCTGTAACTGAGAAGAGATTTAGCAGGGGAGTGCTTATTTTCCTTCTGATACTAGCAGTTAGTTCCAGCAGAGAAAATTTAAGACCTGAGCCACCCTTAGCTGGTTCTTCCCCATGATAATGAGCACTTGGAATACGAGGGAATTCTAGACAGTGTGGAAAACTCTTCAGGTTGAAAAGAAAAAATGTCAAGTGAACACAAAAGGATTTTTTCTGTATGCTCGAATTTGAAAAAAAAAAGGGTGCAGGAGGTCAGATATGTACATGCCTCTGGTTATCGTAGGTGATCTGCACTGCAGCTCCTCTGACTCTGTCTTCAGAGCTCCAAAAGCACCACCTAGCAGCAGCAGTCTCCTAAATCCAGGCCTCTCATGGTCCTACCCTCAACCACCCTTTCTGTACCTCACCCAGAAGGGCTTTGATCTGGAGCAATCTGAAGCAGAGTGAAGAGCTGGTGAACTCTTGAGATGACAAACATCTTGCCTAAGGAGGGTTTTGTGAATCATCTTTTAGTGAGAGATGGCAGGAGCTGAGGTAGCTATTATTATACTGGATTCAGTTCCTCCTCAGGCTGGACTCTGTATCCCTGTGAGATAAAAAAAAAAAAAAAATACTGAATTAGGAACAAAAAAAAAGTGAAGTCTCTATAAGCAAAAGTAATTGGGTGAACACAGCATGATTGAAAAGTGAGAGGGGATCATGAATGTCTGTTTTCACAGAAATCTGGATGTAGGGCATTAAGCTGACTGTAATGGATTCCTCCCACCTCTGTTTCCCCCCTTTCCATTCTGCTGCCTCTGATATGGAGATTTACACTGACCTCTGGGCTTCTAAATCTTGCAATTTGCCAGCTCTTTGATAGAAGCACATTCTCACTGGCCACTTAATTCCTTTCTGATCAGTATTACGTGACACCAGCAATCAGGGGGCCTTTGATTCGCCCGGACAAAAGGGAGAATGGAAATGTGCTTTTTTCCCCCTAACACAGCACTGCCATGGTCCCATAAGCTGGCTGTAATCCTGGTTTCATTTTTTCTTTCCTGTTTTTTAGTGATTTTAGAAGCCCAGCTTCGAGCTAAGCAAGAACAAGATAAGACAAGTTCTTTTACCATTTGAATACTGAGGGAATAAATCTTTTTATCTCTCCCTAACTTCAGGTGCAGGAAGTAAAAAACCTTTTCTCTATGAACACTGAATAGGACTGGTCCATTTTACTTTCCCTGCAGCATTAGTTGCATTTCTAAAAGGAGACCTATTTAACCACATAAAACAGCAGGAAGTGTGAGGATAAAATGGAACTATTTTTAAGAAGACGACACTGAAGACTGAGACAGCAGACACAGGCAGTAAAACCACCCTCCATTAAAGTTGTGACTTGAGGATTCTGGAGAAACTCCTTTAAATATTATTTCGTGAATCTCTGGCCAATTTTTTTTTTACCAACACAAGTATTTAAATGCGAAATATGTAAATAATAAGCATTAAAATTAAAAAGGAAATAGAATTTAGATGTAAGGCAAAAATTTGTTGCTGTTTCCTGTGTTATACACAGTTTCTGCTCCACTTTCTGTGTGTATATAGTGTATGCTCAGTCTTGAGCATATCCATGATGAAGAGTTGATGTTTAATCAGTTTTTAGAGTATTGCTTGCACCTTGTTTATCAAAAAATGGTCTAACTTCATATAAAACCGGAAAAGCCATATCCTTTCATATTCAAAATAACATCATAGACTGATTCATATAGTTTTAAGTATGTGGTACATTAAAGTGGTTTTAAATTAGAAAAAAGGGCAAAAATATCTTGATTTGAGAGTTAAAATAACTGGGAAAGCATCAGGCACCATTGACCTGAGAAGATTTTTCAAGCAGAAGAATCTTCAGTTACTTTGAACTTACTGATGAGAAATTTTAGGCAGGTTTGGAACACTATCAAATAGATAAACTGTATTCACACTATGCTATTTAATCATATTCAAAATATTTCTCAGGTTGTTTGATCAAAGCTGTTGTCAGCTTTGCAATTTGTGAAGTGAAGGGTTCTCTGATTTTTACAGGAAAGAATTACACACAATAAATAGTCAAAAAGGAATGGATAAGAAGCACAATACTTTTAATTTGATAGAAGTAACTTTGGCAAAATTCAACTCAAGAGAATTTTATAACATTTTGGATTCGTATAGAAGAAAAATAAAATTCTAACCTCATAATCTAAGTTTATCTACAAGGAAGGTGGATTTTTAATTTAAATTTCTGTTTTCATCAAATAATTAATTTAACCGCAATAATTACTTTGTGTATTACTTATATAATTCACCAGTTCTAAAAAAGCCTTGTCTGGCCACAGACTTTTGACCACATGGTGCTTCAAGTGGTAAATGCTGAACTGCTTAGCAAAGGTCTAAAAGGAGCTACCGGGTCAGCTGTGACCCAGGCCAAA
Organism: Dryoscopus gambensis; assembly: GCA_013389985.1. Lineage (NCBI taxonomy): Eukaryota > Metazoa > Chordata > Aves > Passeriformes > Malaconotidae > Dryoscopus > Dryoscopus gambensis. The sequence continues at coordinate 100,845 of WEIT01022890.1, read as the reverse complement.
ATTGGGAAATTAAGGAGTCATTGCTTCTGTAAAAATGACATTTGCAACTTCAGTCGCAATTAGAGAGATACTGGAGGGCCTGCCTGCATATAGAGAGATTGTTCTTGTCAAGCATGGGAGAAGAAATCCCTGCAGGCCTTGGTGGAGCTGATGGGAATAACACGGGAATCGCTGAAACTCTTTAGTTACAGAGTGAGGAGGAGACTGTCAACATCAGAGCAATGGAAGTCGAGCATAAAAAAGGATGTGACTGTTTGAACACTTAAAATTGTGTGAATGACTTGCTTAGCTCTCCTGTTTTATGTCAACACACATCCTCCACCCGTGTCCTGTGCTCCCTGCCCTGCCCCTGCGGGATGTGATGCCTCTGCGCGCGGCTGCCTCGAGACTGGGTGGTCTTACCCCACAAACATCACCTCACACTCCTTTCGCAGCTTCATGAGAGCGTTCATGTCTGGGAGCAGAAATAAAAATTCACAAAAATTGCATGGAAGGTTCTCTTGGAGCTTCTGACTCGAGCAGCCAGACACGTCACTCTCCTCAATGATACCTAGGAGCTGGCTTTAAAATTCTTGACATCCCCCTTCAGTTGCAAGGAAGGTGACACATCCAAACCCAGTAAAACGTAATGCCCTTACTCTCTCTTGTTTTCTGACTTTTAAACAATATAGGATATAATTTTGCTTCTTTATTCCTTTTTTTAATTCCCTCTCCACGATAAAAAAGCAGAGAGAGAGCCTATTTTAGTTTAGTTAATGGAATTTGTTAATAAGCATTAGTGAATTTAGGATCTTAGAAATAAATTGATTAATAGCCAGCATGAATACGTACAACCGAGAGAAAAATACATGTTTAAAGTTGCTAACAGAGAATTAGGAAGTTATGAATCAAAGCTCCAACAAAAGGACAAACAATTCATCAATCTTCACTTTATCCATAGGAGTCTGAGTGCTAAATGAAAATTCTGCCTAGTGTTAGTGAGAGCAAAAACCATTATTGTCTTTAATATTGTGGTAGTTTGTGAAAGGGATTCAATAGCACAGCTCTGCATAACGAGGTTGTAGTTGCAGTGACCCAGGGGATGCCTTCCAGTTCTGTGCCCCTACAGTTCATATTTAAAAGGCCAAGCCGTAATGGGGGATGAATGAAATTTTTTCAGCTAGAAAAAAACAGAGAAGAAATAGCTCCACTTTGTAAGCTAAATGCCCTTGCTGTCTCTGCTGAGGTCTGTGTGGAAGATGTCTGCTGACTGTGGAAGTTCCTTAACCTGGCAGTGAAACTTCCATCCCTGAGTGCTGGATCTAATTAGTGAAGCCAACAGGGTTTTCCCAATGTCCTGTAAGTAGGTAAGACTCGAACGTCTTGGATTTGACAAACAATCCCCAACCCTTTCCCTGACCTTGGCTATGAACTTCTGGTCAATCAGATGGAACACAAAATATTTAATTTTTTTTTTTTTTACTGCTTTCTCATCTTGGTTTTAGAGCCCACCACTGGTTATTGAACACAGATCCAAATTAGAATTCACTTCACAGGAAATTAAAAATTTCTGCATGGGATTTTATAAACCTCCTATTTTTCACAAAATGAAAAGTTTGAGAAAGTATTTTTTGATGACTTGAACTACTGTACTCAAGCAAAGCAAACATTTTGTCTTTTAATTTTTAATGATGAGACAAACATCAAACATTCCGATAAAGTTTAAAAACCAACAACTTACTATAAACAAAATTAGCTTATTTGAAATTAACAGAAAGCTGTGATTTTAAAAAGAGCAGCATTTTTCCAGAGAGATATTCTGATGGACAATATTTGACTGTCCCAGTCGTTATTAAGTAGAATAAAACTCTTTTGATGAATGATTGGATATGGAGAGAGAATGAATTTGTTCTCAATCTGGTGACTCAGGTATCATTTAGCAAAACAAGTTGTGAAAGCTGGGCTTCTGTGATGTTCAAACTGTATAAAATGAAAAGTTCTTTATGTTTTCTACCTTTTCTTTGGTTTTTGATCTTCTGTGCCCCTTTTATACATGAAATACAGTGATGAATATTATTTTTAGAATAGTTATCTGTAGCATAAAGATACTGTGAAATATGTAAACAAATCAAATATTAATTATAAAAGGTTAATTTCCATCCTGTTAATCCTCCTTCGATTCATGAACAGTAGCTAATCATGAGCAGAGCTTATAAAAGGAACCGAGCCTGAAGCTGTTGTACCTTGGTCGTTTAAAAGCCAACTTTTTGGTTCTGCTCTTTCTGTTATCAATTGCTATATGATTTGAAAATGCACCTGGCAGAAACAGCAACAGCCTCTTGTGGGAGCAGGTCCCTGCTGAGTCCCGGCTTGATGAGAGAAGCACCAAAAATCTGCTTTTTTTTTTTGAGGGCAGAGGTGAAGTTGCCCGTGCGGTTTAAGGGTTACATCCACCGATGGGGAAAGCCGAGGTAAGGAATCACTGTTCTGTTTCCGAAGAGAGAACACTGCAAAAAGATCTTCAGCTGGTAGAAATCATTTGCCAAAGACACAGCAGCAGCACTGATTTACACCAGCTGAGGCCAGGGGATGGGCCAAGGTGGGGGCAGAGCAACAGAAAGTACAAATGAGCTCTTGGAAGACAAACCTTTTCTTCCACTGATGTAGAACTACATTTAATTTGCCAGCATGGATTGAGAGCAGCTCTCAAGTTTATTTATAACCTTCAGGATAGAAATTCATCAAAGAGAGCTTTCCTCACAGTCTCTGCTTTGTATCTGCAGTAGAAGTGAAAGATAATCAAAGTGAAATTTGCTTGATGAAGCACTGGGGATTTCACCTTAGTATGTTAGAAAATAACAAACACACGGGTATTAATTGTCTAGGATGATAATAGTATGCCATCTATGAATGTATACCTTATTACTTACCAGACAAAAAGCAGCAAGCTTTTTAGCATCTGTAGCTCCAGGTGGCAAAACAGCCTCATCTGCTGATACACGATTCAGCTCTGTTGAAATTAGGAAAGTGTGGCCTAACCTTTTCTGAGAATCATCCACTCATTTCGTATGAACCATTACAGGAGATGCTGCATTTCCTGCTGCAGTGGGACTGACAGTGACCTCTGGATGGATATCTTATAGTGGCCACCTTCAAACTGAGCAACAGGACCACCTTCTCAAGCCCCAGGTGTCCCCATCTTTCAGAGCTGTGACAGTCTTGTCCTTTTATAGTGTTCTGTGGTAGGGTTTCTTAGTTTGAGAGGAATTATAGGCATATAACTCAGTGGCTGAAGCAGTTTCAGCAGAAACTTTGTTTTCTTGTAGGTTTTTTTTTTGGTTGGGAGGTTTAAGATGACATTTAAAAAAGGAGGACCACATCTGCCCCACCCTAGGTGGAGGAGAGCAACTGAAGTTTCCTGCATCTCCTGTGAGTGTGTGAACCTGTGCCCTGGAGGACTCAGCAGGTGTTCCCCAGGCTCCTGAGCAAGCAAATGCTCCAAGAGAAATTTTTTAATAAGGGCAAATCCACCAAAAGCTGCTGAGATTAACGCTGTGCGAGCAGCAGCTTCTTCAGGATCTGTGTCGGTGGTGGTGCTGTTCCTGCAAGGACTGTAAGTGACATCTCATGCAGGTTTTTTCCTTACTGAGCCTTGTTTGCTGTGTTTAGCCTAACTTTGGGAAAATGGCTGAAAATCTGCACCCCGAATAATGCAGAGGAAAGATGATTTGACGCTTTTCTTGTACTTAATTTTTCCCTTCTGGTATTTTTTTTTTGGTAGCAATGAAATAAATGGATGTCTCAAGTTCATCATCTGCAAAAAGCAGTTAACTTTTCTTGGTGCAATAACATAAAGTAAGCAAATTCTGATATGTTAAAAATATTAATAGGACAAGAAAAATCATCTCCATGAAATAACTTCCTCTGTTCCAGCATTTTTGCATTTTCTCCTTTTAATTATATACACGTATGTATGTACATGCAAACTTTTATAAAAGGGGGAGGATGAAATGAGACTTATCAAGTATATATTTGTCTTTCTCTCTGGAAATAGTTGTCAACTAAGATTATGCAAATATCACAGGGAATGAAGCAAGTTTCTGTAGTGATTAAAAGGTCTTAAAAGTAAGACCAGGTAGATCTGCCCTGAGATCAGGTTTTTTCTTGGATAAAGTTGGTTGAGTTTTATTCGTCTCCTTTGGGGTTTATTTGGTTGATTTTTGTTTGGTTTTAAAAATGGATGGCAGAGGACACTGAAATATATTTCAGGAGTAAAATATAATTGCATTAACCTGCTGAGATTTGAGGCTGCGTTTTAAATTTACCCCTCTCCAGCTTCTTGTGATAATCTGGTTTTTCTGTACTCAGTAAGAGGAACAATGTGTTGTGTATTTACAACACATGACGCCACAGAATTTTCCAAAATTCTTTTGCAGTGTGTCCTTATCGCTCTCTCTAAAGAATGCAAAGGGTGTTATGTCTTGCAAATACCTTATTTTTAGTGTTGGAACAGTTTATATCTCTCTTCTTTCTCCACTGTTCATGTTGGGTATCTTGGAAAATGAAATGTTTCTGTCTGCAGTGTGTTCAGGGGGGTTTATTCATTTATTAGTACTTCCCAAACATTAATAAATTTATCTTCATATTGTTCACTTCCCCTACACAGATAGAAAAATGAGTGCTATAAAAGGTAAGTGAAAATTGCTGTGTCAAAATCTGTGACTGAGAGAAAGTACTGGATAAAGAGCGCTCTGGGCCAATTTACATATCCAAAATAATTCATTAGTATTTTCAGCTGTTACAATTCTGTTGGACTAGAAAATGATAAAGCAAAAGTACTGTGTTCTCTTTTGGTAGGTCTAGTTAATCGACCTTGGGTAGTTACTCACCAGTTAGTGCAAATTTTATATTAAAACAGCTGCGTGCAAACTGAAGTACTAAATCTTCACCTCTAACCACTGACGTGTCTTCCCTATAGACTAGAGATTCTGTATCCTATTTAAACTTGCAAGTTTTCAGCTGGATACTTTCTGTTACTTGATCACTTTTTCATCCACGTGACTTTTTTTTTTTTGTTCTGTCTAATCTTTGCGTCTTGCCACGAGGCCAAATGCTGTCATAGATCACTTTCTGTGTCCCTCATTCAGTTTACAAGGCTTTCCAAAATAAAATCTCCTAATTTTCTCAGTCAGGTCATTCATATGTTCTACCTAAGAGGACGAACACTTCGATACTGTGGCAACTGATAATATTTGGCATTATTTGTATAAATTCTAGGAACAACTCGTGTTGACATGTTACTGATTATGCTTACAGAAACTCATGTTTTGCTGACAGGAACTGATTTGTTTCTCCAAAGTATCTCTGTGTTCCTGTTCATTGGTGTGAGTGTTGCATGTTTGGGACAGTGATGCTCAGGAAATACAATTTTTTGATGAAACTGAAAAGTGAGGGGTTTATTCCTTTTAGGCAGGCAGTCTGTAGAGCTGCACTAAGCTGGTATGGTGTTTATTTCCCATCTGCCTGGGTTAAAGCTAGCTCAGAAATGTTTGCAGTGTAAGAGCTGCCGAGTTGTCTCTGTGTGGAGCAGACACAGAGAAATAAGCACTGCAGTCTAGAGAATCTGAAGGAGAACGTGGATGTTCCTTAAATTAGAATAATGCTGTGCTCTTGGGATAAAATATGTGCAGCTCTGGTGCCTCTTGTTCCTCCCTTGTGCTAGAGAGCGCTGGCACAGCTCTCCATGGGACTCCTGAACTGAATTCATGTTTAAAAAAAAAAATAAAGAGAAAAAAAAAAAATCTTACCTCCTTTGTCCAGACTCTTTTTGTGTGTATATTACACGGTGCAGCCCCAGAAATACGGCTCCAGCGTGAGAGAGCCTGGATTCCCATCCTGCACGTGCAGGTGAGCAGCTTGGCCTGGGGAGCACGAGCAGACAAGAGAAGGTGGATGAAACTCTCTCCCCCCGGCCGCCCCCAACTCGTCAGGCCAGCCCAGTCTTGGGGGGCTTCAGAGGGGAGATGTTTCAGAAACCAGGCGAGAGATCCACAGAGGCTCAGTTTCCTTATGTTTATTCTCAGGGATGAAGGAGGAAAAAGAGGAAGAACAATGGCGGAGCAGGGTTTTGTCTGGGGTTCGGTAGGTGTGGGTTCTTGGCCCTGGGCCAATGGGATACAGAAAGGAAGGAAGGGTCAGGCTAACATAGTGACAGCTTGTGGGGGTCTCTTGGGAGGATCATACCATTCCCCAGGGAAATGTAACAGGTGGAAACTTCCTGGGTGGTCCAGGCAAATGCCCCTTTATACCCGAAAGCAGTATTTTGCTGTTTAAAACAGGTACTTCAGCCGAAGCCTAAGCAGCGCCTGCCTTGCGTCAGGAAGGCTTTAGCTGCCTGCTGGTGTCTGGCTGGGGGCAGGTGGGTGTGAGAGCTGCTCACCCCGCAGCAACCGCCGCAAAGGGGACCAGAGGTTTGTGAGAATTCTCCTCCTTCCTGTGAGAATTCTCCTCCTTTCTGTGAGGCATTTCCAGGATCCAGAGCAGAGCCCAAACGCTGCCGGGCTGGGATTTTTGGGTTTGCTTTTCAGCCTTGTTTCTCCAAAGACAAGGGAAAGGGCCCAGTAAAGTGCATCTCGCCTAACACCAGATATCAAGGAAAACCTGATTGCTCCCCCTTCGAAGCTGCTCGTGCTGCCTACTCTCAGGGCTTGCCCCTTTTGAAAAACTTATTCCCTACTGCTCATCTTATTCACAGGAAGTTCAGAGCTTTCCAATTAGACTGGTGTAAAAGTCTTTGCAACGAGAAATTTTATATTTCCCACAGCAAGTTCACACTTTCAGAGCAGAACCCCAGCTCTCCATTTGGGGCTCTTTTTTTAAGTGAAGTTGTCGTGAGATTGAATTCCCATCATATCATTTAGGGCTTTTGCCTTGCTTGAGACTGATCTGGCATTTTTCTAGGCCAAGGAGGCAAAATATTTTTAATTACTCTGAGCATATCTTGCTCCCCAAAGTTTCGATTTTTCTGATGAGCTTTGTGGTTCTGAATTTTTAAATTTTTTTCCTAACTGTATGGATATTTGGAGATACCTGCTGGACTAATTTTGCTCTAGCACAGCTCTAGGGAATAACTGCACAAATCCAGGCTTCTGTGCTTAACGTGTCACTGGCAGAACTTCGTATCAGTATCTGATTTCAGTTCCACACTGAGGGAAGCATCTTTGGTGGAAAACACTTTATGGATGGCGAGCTGCAGGCAAATTAGGAGTTGATATCTGGTGGCTTCTTGGGAGCAAAATATGTTAGTGAAAAATATTCTTCCTGAAAGGAATTCTGACTAGCACTTTTTTTTTAGTTCTTTTTTAGCTTGTGTATAACACAGTAAGTCCTGCTACATCCCTGCTTTTTTTCTTCTCCTCTGCAAACACCTTCTTTGTGTTAGCCCTCTGTTCAGACACTGCACAACCCCCTTGGACTGCATTCAGCACTACTAAATATTACAGCAGCATACCTTCTTGACTTTGCTGATGTTAAAAAAGAAAATGTTTGTTCTAGTTTGGTTTTTTTCCGTTTACTTCTGTGAGTATTCTGCTTTAAGCATACTTTGTAGAGTTTCTGCCTGGAGCCTGCCGAGAACTGAAGCAGATATTTCAGGGGTCAGCTGTCAACTGGTTGGGTACAAAGGCAGTGAGGCCTGAAGGAAGCTCCAGCAAGCAGGTGAGGAAGGAGATGGTGTGTCCTGATGATGTGCATAGCAGCCCTGAGGAGCACATTTCCCCAAAAGCAAAGTCTGTGGGGGCACTGTGGTCAGGTGTCAGAAATGTTTACAGGATTAATTTTACTCTCTTGCGGTGGGCAAGGAGGAAGCCCTTCCACATCTTAACTTTCCCCCTTGCTTATTCTCCTGATGCAGCTCCCCTGATGTGACACATTTGTTTAGTGCAATGGTGCTGAAGGAAGCCAGGTCGCAGGGGCACTGGGATTGTACAGACATGGCACAAAACCTGTCCCAAAGGTTTTATTCATTGAGCAAGCATTATTATCTCTCTTCTCTTCTAGGTTTTTGGGGCCATTGTCTGACATTTTGGCAAGCGTGCAGTTCTCTGAGCTTGCTTCTTGTCAGTCCTCTTTGAAATATTTGTGTTACAGTTTCATTTGAAAATTCTATATGCAGAAAGACAGAGGTTTTAATATGTATGCAACAGGATGACTTCTGAGTTAGTTTTAATAAGGTAAGTCTTTGCTCAGAGCACAGTTTGGAACGGGGTCATGAATCGTCACAGCTCTAATCCGTTTGTAAGAGGAAAATGAGGAATGGTCTGTTTGTGATGTGCTCCCAGCACAAGTGGAGATTGCTATCTCCCTTGGATCATGTTGATGGGGAGCAGGGGGCTGGCAGGATGTGAAATTTAGCAACTGAATAAAGATGACCTTGGTCTGCAAAAGCACTTGTGTTAACAAATTTGTGAGTGCTCACAGTTTCCATTTTCATACCTTCTGTACTTATTTCTATTCCACCCCTCTAAACTGATCAATGCTTTGTGTCAGGCTGGGGATCTGTCGGGATCTGTTTCAATCCCTCAGGTGAATCCTGAGGAGGACTTTTTTCCCCAAGACCCCTTCCAGGCCACATGAAAGTATGGCATATAATCTGTCTGTTTCTCTGGACACTATCATCAGCTGCCCTCGTATTTTTGTAAATTCAAGTGTTTGGTTGGGGGTTTTGCTAGGTTTTGGTGGGGTTTTTTTCACTATTAAACGCTGCTGGGGTTTCTCTTACTGGCACACAGAGGTTGATGCTCAGTTGATTGGAGGGAGAAGCTGCTTAAAAATTAAATGACTCTTGTACCACTGTTGAAATCAATAGGGCAGTCTCAGCCTGCAGCACATGAAAGTTTTCCTTATGGTTTAAAAAAAGATTGTGATTAGTAATTAGTCAAAATAACTCAGTATCTATTCCCAGCTAACAAAGGTGGTTTTTTAAAATACCTTCCTTGTACAGCTCTGAACTGATGACTGTGATACCAAATGGAAACATTCATTTAAATGTTATTTAAATAATAATTGCTAAAACCATTTCTATCTCTATCTCATTTCTGCTAATAAAACATCTTCATTTTTAATGAAAGGCTGTCTACACACATTAATTTACAGCAAAATATTCCTTATTTTTAGCAATTATTAAGACAAAAGAGTGACATTGTGACATTATTAAAGCACCATCAACAAATTAGTTACCTTATCTGTTCTCTATCTACATAATCCCCATACCCCTGTCACCATGTTTACAAATCCAAATGAAAATTATGCAGCTCAGATCTAATTAATTTTGGATTAGTCTTTCAGACACATGTAGTTCTGATCAAAATAATCTGTATTCTCTCTTTTTTTGACCCCTGGAGTGTTCTATTTGTCAGGGGATGTGCTGGAACACGAATATCAACAAGCAGGTTAATCCTTGGGCTGTCGCCTTCTCCCGGATCTGCAGCATCCTGTGCTTTGTCGCTGGAGGCCTCAGAGATCCTGGGAATGTCAGGGAGCAAATCAGTGTCACGTGGGGCTTAGGGCAGATTGAGATCTGACTGGATATTGAAGCAATCCAGCATGGTGTGCAGTGAAAACAGTCTGCTGAAATGTCTTTTCAAAAAGATCTGGCATCCTAGCATGCTCTTCTTGAAGGGGAAGAGCCAAGTGGAAGATATATTTGAACGGAAAGCTGAGCTGCTATAAATTTCAAAGTGGATGATGAGAAGTTTAGGTGATGGTGACTGGGTGATTTATTGGGTTTTGTGCATCCTCTGACAGGGCAGCTATCTGGGACTTCTGTTCCATGTTCATGGCACGATCAAAAGGTTTAAATGGAAAAATAAGTTTCTCCCATCCAAGCTTTCCTGGTGACTGAAGGAAGAAAAAGTGAAGATATTATGCATGCAAATATTCATTAAATCTAATAATTAATTTACTATAACATAAAGTCATCTCCCAACAGAGATGATCTGCAAAGAATTTTCCTTGGAAGACTGTTACTTAAAGCAGGAACTTAGTTGCTCTTTTTTCCCAGAAATGTTTGTGACCAAAGAGTGGGAGAGAATAGCTCAAGAATGACTACATTTTCAGTTGAATGCAGAGTAAATCTGGTTGGGTTTTTCTTTCTGGTTTCCCCTCAAACCAGATCCATTATCACCCCCACCATGCCCCCTCAGAGCACAGAGCTCTTCCTCTTTGACTTGGGATCACCCAGTGGGTGACAGCTGCTGGCATGAGCTCGGTACCAGCTCATGGAGAGCCAGTGCCAGGGATTAAATGGCTTTTCCCTCCTCTGTGCCCTGAGGTACCAGGTCTCTAGATCAGTTTCAACCATTGTCCCAGTTATACAGAACGTGCAATGACAAGGCAGCTTTATTTACGTATCACTGAAAACACTACTGAGCTGCCTTTTCTTCTGTGCCTCTTTTTAATGAGTTATTCTCCAAAGCTGGAGACCCACAGGTTAAGCTGGTGTTACAGAGAGCTTTGACTGGAGATATGTCAGTGCATGCGTCAAGTGAGACACTGCAGATCTTTCTCTCTCTATTTCAGTCAAGCTCAGCTTATGATAAATACACAGAAGCACCTGTTTCACCATCCTGAATAAAAATCATATACATTTGCTACAAGTAAAGTCACAGTAGCTGCAGTAATTTTTTTGGTAAATACATACAAACCCGCGTCTATTTGTAGGCTGCCAAAAATGAGGAAGGAACAGAGATGCTGAGATACATCGTGGGTGGAAATTTGGCTCTGAGGCCCAGCTGCTGCAAGTACTTACACACGAGTTTAATTCTGTGTGTGTGATCAGCATGACCGTGAGTTGAACAGAGGTGTTAGCATAAGGAGAAGTGAAAACTTGTGTACGTTCTGCTGAGAGAGAGGTTTATTTGTGAGCCTCAGCATAAATAGGCTAAGTCTGGTAATACACAGAAAGAACCAAAAAAAAGTGCGAAAACTGCCCCTCAGAGTTGTTACATGATGAAGCTGGGCTTAGATTATTTTCTTCTTTTGAGTGAAATCTAGAGTCAGTTTCTAAATAGCAACAACTAGAAAGGAGAGGGGGAAATGAGGCTGCAAAGTCGGTCTAAAAACCAAAAGGTGCCGAAAACAAAATAAAACTGATGTCTTTAGTGTTCATTTCATATTCCGCCTGTCTGATCAGTTATCACTGGATGCCATGGCTGAAAAAATTGTTTGGGACTGCAATAGTTTTATGTATTGCCTTCTGCTCCTCCCTAAAGTCAAGTGGTTGAAACCAGTAATTTCTTTGGGCCTTTGATGAAAAACAGGGTGTGCAGATATTTGAATTAATGTGATGGTGTTTGGACTTTCCAGTGTTCAGATTATCTTTGTGGTCTCTAAGAACAACTTGTCAAGAGTCACATCCATTGTGCTAGACACCATTTGGTTACTTTGCTGTGTGATTTTTCAATTTCTCACTAAAAAATTAAGAAAAACATCTTTCACCCCGCTAAACTGACTGTATCAATACATCTTAAGTTTAGGCAGAAAACCAACAAAAATAGAACAAAATTAATGAGAGGAATTAACATTAAGTGTTAACTAGCAAATGGGCACAAAGGCAGAACTGGAGGGAAAAAAAACCAGCAGAAACTGATGTTATGACAACTCCTCTTTTAGTTTGAAAAAACAACCCCTAGAAAAGATTAATTACATTGTTAAGTAGTGCAACTTTTAGTAGCTAAAAACCCGGAGGGCTCAATTCATCTTTGCATTTTGTCTTCAGAAGTGAGTGTCCAATGACGATGCAAGATAGGAAACACTGATGGATGGGACTGAGTCCTGTTTCTGAATGATTATGGTGCTGTAAATCTGTGCTGTCCTGCTGACCTTGGTGTAACATCAGCTGATGGCAGCTGAGAATTTGGTCCCTTGTTGAAGCTGAAGTTATTTAACCTTTCTCAAGAGAACAATCAGCGTTATTTTGTGTAAGAAAATGAATAAAAGTCTGAAATCTAGACAGGGAGGTAAATTGAATCTCTCGTGTAGAGAACACAAAGGTAAGCTAATGTTTCCTGACGGGGAGGAACATGTGCTGCTTCATGTGCAACAGAGGAGTCACATTCCCCCACATAACAGAATATGTATTTAACCAATCTTTTGACAGACATGAACAGCAGAATTTACCCCACTAGCTTAGATTTTTTTACAGAGATGCACATAACTCCAGGCCAAACCCTGCTTGAGTCAGGGAAAACCAAAGTGGTGGTGATGGACATTGTGTAGCTTTATTTCTGACTGGGGTTGAGGCCTGTGACCTCAGAAAGAAATGCTTTCTGAATGTCCAAAATCTTCCACAGCCCCACACATGGCACAGAGGCTGATTGGTCATGATTTAATCATGATTAAAGAATCAACCCATCTCTGTTATAATTGAAGGCTGGGTATGGCAACAAGAATTCAGTTTCAATAGGACCATAAAAGCTTTTTTTGTTTTAATCTGAAGAACAAACCAGGTTATTTTTCTGGACTCCAGATGCCTGAAGTCATGGAGAGAGTTAAGTGTAGCATCAAGACCTGGTACAGTACAGAAAGAGACAATTCTTTTCAAAATATGGTTGCTTTAGACTGTAGTTTATGGTTTATATCTCAATAAATTTCATAGGATCTTGGGATTCAGATAGCAGCCTCTTTTACTGGAAATCCTCTAAATTCAGGAGAAGCTTGCTTACTTAAATCCAGATATTCTTTGGATGCAGCCTCAAAGTTAATGATGAAGTTGAAGAGCACCACTCTCACTNAGAGCACCACTCTTACTTAGGAGTTCCCTCTGGGGCTCTGTCCTCAGACCAATCCACCACCCTGCAGCAAAAAAACACCAGGTGTTATGGGCTCCAGGTCTGTCTTCTATCCATAGGAAAACTCAAGCATTTGCCCCAAGTGTCTTCCTGTGATCAAGGAGCAGGATACGTGCTCAAAAAGCAGGGCAGGGAGAGGTCAAGATATTTAAGCACTTTATTTTCCTGCCTGTGCCTGGCTTTGCTGGGCAGAGCAGTTAACTGAGGCAGGATGCAGAGGAAGATGATGAGCAGCAAGGAGTCACAGTGATGATGAATGTCCAAAACAGAAGCGGAGGCATGCTTGGGAGAAGGCTCCTTTCGTATTCTTGCGTAAAACATAAACTTAAATAACCCTTTTTAATATTACAGGGAGCTCAAGTGCACAAGGGAGGACAAGTCTTTTTGAGTGGTCCTGTGAGAGTAAATCTTGTTCTTCCTGTCTAACCAGAGAAGGATGAAAAGACAGAAACATCAAAATATCCGGCTCCCTGATGAATCTCTGTCACTCTGATTGTACCAGACAGACACTGACGTTTTTTATTTTGCGGTAATAATGAAATGTGCTGGGATTGCAGAAGACTTACAGCTGCTGCTGCCTCGTGAACAACTTTGTGCTCATGTGAAGCAGTTCATCACCGCACCAGGGGAGGTTCCTCCTCCCCTGCAATGCTGCATTCCTGTCACAACGTTCTACAAAGACTGTCTCTCTCCCCTTCTTCTGAACTGCGCAGGGACATTAGCATGAAAACGAGGACTTTGTTCCTTAAGTGTTCATCCATTCCTCCAGCTTATCCTCCCACCTGAAGTCCTCATCTGTGGCATCAATGAGCTTCACTGGAAACTGGTTTGATGAGGCTGCTTAAGTGCAATCCACTTACATATTATATGCAATAATCTCTCTGTAATTATAGATCTCCCTTTATTATTATGACATCTTTTAACACTTTTGAAGTTCCCTCACTCTCATAATTCAGCTTCATTGACCAGAAAACAAAGAAACCCACCAGCTGCAGAGTTAAAATCGTGATGCTCTTGGCTTTAATCTCTGTTTAATCATTAAAATATAAATTAGCACTTGTACTCGTTACTTCCCAAGCAGCTTTCTCTTCTGGATTTCTTTCATCCTCTGCTCACAACAGCCACCTGCTTTTTCTGGTGGCCTGCCTTGCACCAGGGAGGAGATTCCTTCTCAGGGTTTGTCAAGAATGAGGTTCAGGGGCCTTACCAGCAAAAAAAAAATCACAGTACAGGAGAGGAGTTGAGTAAGTACAGAAGAGTAGGTCAAGGCTGTGGACATCTCTGTCGTAAGGACACCCCTTTAGTACATCCATTTTTTAGCTGGGGTATCCCTTGAGATAAGTTTCTGAAGCCTCTTTGGGCTTTTAGGCAAAATTGGATGTGTGGCACACACCACTTGTGCTGTATTTCCTTGCATATCCTCTAGTGGGGCTCACGATTGTTTTGGTTTTGTATGAGTTTTCTCTAAGTGAAAATTTGTTTTATTTCTAATGTAGTAAGGTATGTAATTACATGCTGCTTGTCCACAGTGAGTTGTTGCCTGAGATCCTACATCAGGCACTGATTTTTCTGTTCACAGCTGCACCTCCACTGCAGTCAAGGGCAACTTTGGAGGGAAGGATGGGTTATCTTCTGATGGGATGGGATATTTCAAACATCAGGGTTTGGTACACAGCTCTTAAGGCTCTCAGCTCTATGTGTGGAAGTTTTAGTGTGGCATACACAGCTCTGAGTAAAAAGAATGATTTGCTGAGCTGTGAGAAAGCCTGAAGTAATGGAAAAATCATGCAGCACATCCGACTTAATTGTGTTCCTTATGGAATACTTAATGACGTGCAAAGGGATGATCCTAATTAAGCAAGGCTCAACCTGTTGGTTAAATCTTAGAAAATTTCTGTTCTTCCTTATTATCTGAGCTTCTTTCCACATTTCCTAAATGTACAAGACAAAATTTGAGGCTTAAACCAGCGAAAGATATACCGTGTCTGGATTTTGTGCATTCCTGATATTTTCCACAAACTTTGAACATGATATGGTTTGGTTCATGGCCAGTTCTTAAAACAAAGCCCTTTTTATTATTATTATTATTATTATTAAGAAGTCTGTCTTCTATGATATTGCTCAGGTTATATGAATTAGACATGTGAAGCTGTGGCTGCATTGAAAACAGATTTTTTACTCCAATAAATGCTGAGGAAGCAGTTTTGTTCTCTGCCAGAATGAGATAGTTATAACATCTCTAAAAATACTCTTCCTAATTTTGACAATACTACGAAAACCTTGGTTTGTTTTACCCAGCATAAAAACTGGCTGTACATAATTTGTGATGTCTTAAAAGGATATCCAGGGCTCTATTTATCTTTCACTTCAATAAGCAGAGAGCTGGAAAAGAACAACAGAAAGCAGCAACAGATGTGCTTGGGTATTGGAGCATAACCCCATTAAGGAAGACTCAGTGTGGTTTATTGGATCTTCAGTACTATAAAGCCGAGCACATGTGACTTTATGGAAAACCCAAAATGTGTCTGATACAACAGGAATGTCATGCAAAGTGGCACAGCTCTGTGCCTGGCAGCAAAATAATCTGCCAAGGGCAACAAAAAAAAGACAAGGAGTGGGTGGAAGCAGGAGGTCCCAGAGCAAAAACCACAAAACTGTAGGATTGTGCTTGGGGTTTCACTGGGCACCACGGAGACAGGCCCAGCTGCGTTTTATTTGCACCCTCCTGTCAGACATTTATTCACACTGGTAAGATCCCCCCAAGTCTTTTCAGAGCTAATGGCCCCAGCTGTCCCAACCTCTCCTTGCAGGTCAGATGCTGCAGTCCCTTAATTATCTTCACAGACCTCTGGTGGACTCTTTCCAGGAAGTCCATTTCACTTCCACTTTATGCTCAGCAATCCCCCCCAGTAATTAAAATTTGGGGTCTGAAACAGAAAGAAACGCTGCCATGATCAGCCCTACTGTCATTTCTACTATCAGCCCACCCTCCCAAGGGAGTTAATGTCATACAAGAAGCATTCCTCTGCAAGAGCAGCACATCTACTTAGTTCCACTTGGAGGATGGTTTTCCTTTCTTTTTCTTTAAGGCACTGCAGGTATTGTTTCAGGCAGTGGGATGTTGGAACCCTTCCCAGTAGCATCTAAAAATATTGAATTGCCAAGACCATGGTGGTGCCTTTGAAAGAAACAAGTGGGAATGGGTTTGACCACTGCCGAGGGTTTAAGTGACATTTGATCAGGTGTGGATTCCTGGATTCCAGGCAGCTTTTGTGTAGATGTTTCAAATGAAGGAAAAAACCCCAGATAAATAAAAAACGAACTAACTGAATAAAAACCATCAAATTGAAGAGTAAATGCAGAGACCTCCTTGTATGCAGGCTCATATTTCAGTTAAAACTAATCTTATTTCACACTTAATATTCTTTTACTTTCAATGTTAATTTCTCTCTGTCCTTTATATAGTTTATTTGTCTGTAAATACCAAATAAGAGGGATGCTGCATGCTGCCAGGTGGGACAGTTTCACAGCAATTTGAGTCAAATATAGTATTTTTGTACTGCATATATTAAGAATAAATGAGGTGTCACTGAGTTTTATGTTCTACATGTTTAGTAGAAGCCACATAATGCAAATAGGGAAGTCTCTAAGAAATGGTAAATAAATAGGGCATTATTATTTGAAAATACCAAGGCATGTTTTGATTTTGAAGCTTAACTTGAATGGCTTTCAGTGTGCTATTAAATTGCTGGTTACGTGGGTTGTTTAATAACTTAATTCACTTAATTCACTGAATAGTGAGCATTGGTGAATAACTTCTGTGTTCAGCCAGTTCTCCACAGTAAAATAAGGATGCAACAGAGGAAATGGAGCACTGACAGCAGGTGGGTGGATATCATTCCCTGAATTCAACATTGACTCCTACGTAGAAAGGGATGTTTCTTTCTAACTCAAAGTATTAAAATGTTCCTATTCAGTTCTAATCAGTTTTGACAAGTGACTGTAAACCTTTTGTATTCCACAGAAGTATGGAGGAGAGAATTTTTAAAGAAATGACAACCAATCTTTCGAATTTGAAAGGAACTATCAAGTGGGTGGGTTTGTTGTGTGTGAATGTGTGATTAATACCTAAAATATGAACCCACACATAGAAGATGGAGGGACTTTTCAAAGCATTTTGTGGGGATTTCTTATTTACCGAGAAATTAATTTCCCAGTCTGCATTTCTTCCAGCTGTCTGCAGTACAGCGATTTATAAGAAAGGATTGTTAAGGTTTGATTTAGAGCAAAGCCAGGTGCTGAAGTACATTCACTTTACAACAGATATTTCTGTTAGCTTTGAGAAGACCACTGCAATAATATTTTCATGCCCACCTAGGTCTGTTAGAACCTTCTTCAAGGCCCTCAAGAAAAATCCCAGGCTCCGATTCCCTTTTGTGTTCTGCCTTCCAAGCCATGCAAGAGGGAAAATTAGGTGCAAGAGGGAAAATTAGAGACAAGAGGGAGCAGGTGGTGCAGGACTCAGCAGCAAATTAGCCATAAACTTGCTGAGAACAATGTAGGTAGAAGCAATTAATTCCATATATTGAAAAAGACTATTCCTTCCGCTGCTCAGGTCTCGCTGTGAATATGAAAAGAAGGATGACTGGCAGATATTTGTAATACTATGAAAAAATACACCTGGTTTACAATTTAAATGGTCTTGTGTTAAAGGCTAAAGCCATCTAAATTCCAGCTTTAGGGAAACATTTACTTTTCCTCCTTAGAAAATATATTAATGTATAATAAGATATAGAATATATCCCTTGTTAGAGGTCTTGGGGACTGGGTCTGGATTTGCTTGTCAATTCAAGGCTACATCACATTCATGACCTTTTTTTTTCTTTTTTTTCTACTTTTTAAGCTCTGCAACCAAATTGTGATAAAATAAGAATTCCCACTATTTATTTCACTAATTTTTTATGTCCATCACAATAGTTATAACAGTCGTAAAATCAGAGAGGGAAACAGGGGGACTATAGAGCATAATTTCCTCTGTTATATCACTTAAATAAGGACCAGTTCTGCTCTCTGTTTATTATGGTAGCTGAGAGATGAAGTTTTTATTCACATACAGGATTGGTAGAATCCTTTTTTGTCAGTGCTGTGTCCTCACCAGAGCTCACCTCAGTTGTCTGAAGCAGGGCTGGAAGCAAAGGACACGCTTTGAAAGGACTCACCTTACAGCACTAAAAAATCACCCTGGTGATGAATAAGCAGTGGTGAAATGTATATTTTTTGGAGTATCTAGACCAAGTTTGGATGTCCCCTGAGAGAACAGGGGAAGGAGAGCAACTCCTAATTCAATTGTGAGTTTATGGACTGTGATCAGAAACTGCTGCATGGAATGGTGTGCCTTGTATTCCGAAGGGGTGGGATTATGCAGGGATCATTTTCAGTCCTTGAGGCTCTTAAAAATCAGTGGAAGCTGAAGACCCTCTGTAACGAGGGAGCATTTCTCCCAAGAGCAAGTGAGGGAGGAGTGAGGTCATTCAGAGTCATGGGGCTCACCAACAGGCCGCGAGACAGAATCCCACATTATCACGGAGAAACGAGCGCGCGTTTGCGCTGACTGTTTACGTGGAAATCCTTTGCCTTGGATTGAATGTTTCTCTTGGAACCACTCAACCCCCAGAGGCAGCCTCCAAGAAACAGGGTTGGAAGGAATACATCCATTTGGCCCGCTAAAGCCGGTTGAGTCAGATGTTTGGATTTGTCACTCCCCTCTGTTATATAAAGTCTGGGCTCAGCTGCTCGCCGGGGTTTGCCGGCCAGACTGGGGAGCTTGGTTTTGCTGAGCCCCCTTTCCTGCCCTGTCTGGGGGATGTGGTGCTCTGGCCCGTGTTGTGTTCAGGGTTGTAAACTGCTCGGGGTGAGTACAGCAGGCTCCAGCTCTCCGGGGGCTGTGCAGTGAATGAGCTGCAGCCCAAGAGGCAGCTGCAAGGAAAATGGATAATGTCTCCAGCTTCCCACAGGGGGGAAGATGCTGAAGGTTAATGACGAAATATGCAATAACTTTGTAGACCAAGCCCAACAGGGAAAAAGATGAAATTAATAATTTCAAACTTTGGTGGGAACTAGAGTGGCCCAGCAGAGTTTTACCTTGCTTTTTGGGTCTTTTTTTATGTTCTTTTTTTTTACTAGCTCGTGTAATATACAATAAGCTTTTCCACCAAAGACAGGGTACCGGTTTTATCCAAGCAATAATACCGGTTTAATCCAAGCAGGTGTTACCAAAAAAAAAGAAGAAACAACATAATAATCCATGAAAACTTGAAATTACTAAATATGAATCAAAATGGAATTTTTATCCATATTATATATTGTATATTTTTATCGCTTCCATCAGATTATGTTGTGGTATTCTCCACCCTCTTCAAAAATCTTGTGTGCTTAACCAGTCTCAAGGAAGATATTTTTCCAATTAGAAAGGTTTTTTGTAAAGTATAGAGCTCAGTTACAGTTCCGACTGTTCTTCAAGAGAAATATGTTCATTTAGCTCAGACTTTTTGGAAAACAACTGATGTAGCTTCCATAAGTGACCCAGCTAACCTCAGCACTGGCCAGACAGATATTTCAAAATCATAAATTTTATTTAAACACTAGACTATTTCATGTCCTGGAAAATGTTGGTACTTATTTTCTTGCCTTTCTCTGAGTCTTTTGGACTGTATATGAGCATGAAAGCTGAAATTGTAATATTTTCAAAAAGCCTTGTTCTAATCTTTTTCCACCAGGAAGGGCGGCTTTCAAACAGCATTGGACATGCCAGCATTGTTAGCCACGGGGATGGGTGGCATGGCAGCTGCCACAACGGGTCTAATTAAAAGGCATTTTACTTGTTCTGCTCACATCTTCAGGATTTAGCATGACTGAAGCTGTCTCAGGAAACTCGTCCCTCCTTGCCTGCACAACGGGGAGGCACACAGGACCTCACAGACCTGAGTGCAGTGACAGCGTGGCACAGGGCAGGGATAAATCCCTCCTGTTTATGTCTGACCATTAAACCTGAGCCTAAGGTTACGTGCGCCAGGAGATTTACCTCATTTCCTCTTCTGAGAGGATCCAGTTGCGGAGGTTTGTCTGGTTTTTTTTAAGCTTTAGCCTTCCCGTGGGTGGTTTGTAGGGTCAGCTGAGGCAGCAGGCACTCACCTGAATGACGCTTCCCGTGTGGGTTCTGTCCCTTCTCTGCACAAGAGAGAAGCGCCTGACAATTTTGGGAGAGGAGGGATGCAGCAGGAGCCAAGGCTGTGGCAGTGATTTGTGGAACACAACGTCTGCTTTCACCCCCTCCCTCTCTCATCTACTGTGATAACAACTTATGGCTACCAATGGTGGGCATTAGCCTCAATTATCAAATTAGTTATCAAAGTAAAGCAATTCAGCTAAAATGGGAAGTGAGGCTTAGCCCTCACTCCCTTTTAATGCTGCAAGACTCCAAGCTCACTGCCAGCTGCCTGACAAATCAGGCCAACAGGTCCATCCCAGCCTGGTGCTAATTTTGCACACATGCAGGAGGGTGCTCGTGCACACAAACTGCACAGCTCTCCCTGGCTCTGCCCAGAACCACCCAGAGAGGCTGAGACAGTGCAGCCTCAGCATTGTAATAGCTCTGTGTGCTGTTAGACCTCATCACGTTGTTATACCCAGGAGAAGGCAACTTTAATTTTCATATTGAATGGTAATGCTCTAAGCTCCACATATTGCTTTGAATCAAAGCAGCCCAAACTTGAAAGCATTTATAAAGTGGAAACAGGTGTAGTCAGCTGTTTAAATACTTTGCAAGTTGTTTGACACATTACCACAGTAGTTTGGTTCACATTTGAAAGTGAGGCATTTGCATAAGCAGAGTGAGATCATAAATCATTTTGGACAGCATATTATTATTGTGTTAGTTCCTGGGGATTGATGGAAACAAGTAGCTGGAACAAAGCAAGGCGAGCCTGTTCTGAACATATATATACATGTTTATGATTAGCATTAAAGCAAAGAAAGTAATAGAAAATAATTTTTCATAAATAATAAAAATCAGACAAGGGTTTTTTTTATTCAGCTGCATTGTTTTTGTGCCTCCTTTTAGTCAGCTTGGAGCTGCTGAGTGGAAGTAGCTCAAATGACTGTTTAAATAAAATGTCAGTTGGGCACCTAAATTCCATGTAAAAGGGAGCTGAGGCATTGTATTTGCAGGATTGAATTCCAGATGCTTCAGAGTACTCCAGATCATGTCCTATCTGCTATTCTTTTTTGCCTTTTGAATAATTGTTGCACGCCACGACCCGTGATCTTTGTTTCCCTCGAAGTTCGTACTACTCCATATCTTATGACATGCTGCAAAATGGATGAAAATATTAATCTTCTAAAAAGAAGTTAATTTAATAGAGGAAGAAGGGAGAGAGCCAAGCATTATGTTACACTTGCTTGATGAATGTTCTATATTTCATCTTTATGCACTGGAGCCAAGAGAGGAACTTGTCTCTTTGCATAAACATATGGTGGCTTTGTTTTGAGGCAGATTTGTGACAGCAGTGAGTGAGCGAGTTCCCAGGTTCTGACAGTTGTCATATTCCTGGGTAGCAGAGCTGCCAGAGAGCATGAATATTAACAGAGTCACTCAGATTCCCCGAAACACCAGAGCACTGGATTCACAAACTGCTTCTCCTAAGAAGTTGAGTGTTACTACATTTGTTTGCTCAGGGGGGTTCTGTTCGTTTGTTTGGGGCTTTTTGCTTGTTGTTTTTACAGTTTTTGGAAGTCTTTATTTTGGAGCCAACATATACAATAGTAACTGATTGCCTTTGATCCAAAGTAGTCAAAGATACTGGATTTCAGCAACTGCAGTCTCTTTCTGGGCTAAAGATGTGTTTTTGTTGTTTAATGATGGGAAGTGACTAGTGTGTTTCCTCAATAGACAATAAATATGGGACACTGTGAAATGGAAAGCAAAAGGAACATCATCGCTGTCTTCTCCTTGACAAAGGCCATCTGACAGATCCACTCTTGCTTCCTAAAAGTAGGCAAGAAAGGGAAAATAATGAAGAAATAATGAAGAAAACAGTCATGAACAACAAGTTAATGCTAAGGATTTTATGGAGAAGGGAGAATGTGGAAAAGGGACTAAAAAGACTGTGGTGTACTGTGCTGAGAAACATTTATTCAAACGCCTTAAAGGAAAAGCAGAATGTTTTATAATTAAACAATTTGTGTTTTGTAGCCAATAAAACAGAATCAGGCAACTGAGGTCAGATCTAAAGAAAGCCAACTCCTCCATTTCTGAAAACCATCAAAAATTTTCAAAGGAAAACACCATAAGGAGCAGTACAGCTTTATTATACTGAAAAGGAAGAGAGGAAAGGGCACACAGAAAAAATTTGTCTTTCTGTGTTCACTTGAGTTCCCCACTTGATGCTGGCAGTGCCAAGATGCACCAGCCAGACAGACACAGCAGCTCCAACTTGATTATTACTCTCAAACTTGCTAGTTAGATTTCAAAATAGATGATTTCCCACGAAAGTGGTGAGTAAAACAAAGAAAACCAACTCAACAGCTAACTCTCATATGTGTAAACTATTTATAAATATTCTTTGCTGAAATTTTGATGCTGTCTACCCCAAATCCAATTCTTTTCCACAGGACTTGACAATTGGATGTGAGGGACAAAATTCTCTGTTTCTAACCTCCATGCATCGAATCTTATTTAAATGCAAATAGTAACCTTAAATTCTTTCTCACAATTTAGTTTTGCAATGCGAGAACACCAAAAGGTCTCACTGAAGTGATTTCTTTCTATCAGTTTGACATTTGTAGAACCAGATCCAAATCGAGTGTGTAATAAATAATAAACGGAACATTTTTGTATAATATAAATATCGTTGAACATATAAATTAGCAAGTCAGTAGAGAAGCCAAACATGCTAGCAAAAGATGGCAAAAAGCTCTGTTGTCATATTTCAGATTGTTTTGCTCCCAATGTGATGAGGTTATTATAACCCTAAGCTGACAATGAAGCTGTCCAAGGAAAGCACAAAAAAGATCATGTTTTTTGTTACATAAATATGTAGATGCTGAGTCAAAAGTAGAAGGGGCAGTCAGTGACAAAGTTTTAATTTCTGGATGTACTTCCACAAACTCATCAAGTCCTTGATGTATTTAGGAAAGCAGCCAGCTGCTAATACCTAACCTTACAGGGAGAAAACAAAACAGAAAATATAAGTCTTATTTTTGATGCAGCAAACCACTTAGGCACGTGCTCCATCTCATAATCTGGTTAGCATTTAGGCATTTATTTCAGTGTTCCCTATAGTACTACTTAAAAATTAATTCAACAAGCTGTTGAGCAATCTTGCTTCATCCAGTAAAAAACTCGAGCATGAGCAAAGTAAAAATCTGTTACAGACTGTTATTGTCCCAGTCATTTCTCCCAGTCCATTTTTATGCATAAATTTGCGCTTTCCTTGGCATCAGGGGACGAATTTGCTTTTGTATTAATTGCAAACTTCATCATGAAATGTGGAGTTAAATGATCACAAAGAATCACATGTGAATGAGGAATAGCAGCAGAAGCGATGAAATTCTAATTTCAGGTAAAATTTAGACTGATATTCAGACTAACATGAGATCAACTCTGCAGTTCATAGTTTTCTTCTTAATACAGCCATGTAAAGAATATTGCTCTTGTTTCCAGTTTCTTGGGTTTTTTCCCTTTTTCAACAGTGCATATTTTTAATAAACTGTGTTTTTTCTGATGAGGACTTGCAATTGAATATAGGGACGTACACTAAATTATTGAAGTAAAGTGATTTTGATAGCACTGGATACCTCCCAAATTTACTGTCACTTAACAAAAGTAACATTGCTGAATGGAAATTCGCTTCATCTTATTAGTATGTTTTAGAGGCTAAAAACATAAATAGGATCAAAAAAGGATTAGGCAAACCCACAAAGGGGTCATGAGCTGTTGAACACAAGGGTTCACCAGTTCATTTAGCAGAATTCCAAATCTGTTCTTCAAGGATGAGATAAGGAACACCAAATTTGCTTTGATTCTTCAATATTTCCCTTAATTATTTGCTGATGATCATCATGACAGGCAAGATACGGGTTTCTGTGTTGCATCTCTTCTCCTGACTCTATAGCTGATACACCCTGATGTCCTCACAAACAAACCTGGCAGATCTCACCAATGGAAAAGCCATTTATTTTCCTTCCACTTGTGATGGCGGAGAAATAATTTGCCAGATGTAAGACGATGGAGAAGTCTCCTTGAAAAATACAGAGAAGATATAAAGAGATGTGCTCTAGAGCATGTTCTGTTCCTGTTTTTCTCATCCAAAATATTTTACTTTAAACTTTAAAGATTTACTTTAAACTTCTGCATGTACTCAGTTTTGGTTTTCTCAGCCTGTTCCCCAAACTGGATGGATGCTCTAATAGAGTTATTCCTCCTGACATGACACCTGAAAGGGGTAATGTGCAAGCCAGTCTATTATTTCTTCTGAAGGAAACTCTCCTGTACTTGCTTATAGGCAAATATATTCCTTATTTTAATTGATCATTTCCCAAACAATTTTAAAAAATAGAGATCCAAGAATAAATAAGAAAGTCTGGTTTAGATGTTTCTTCCTCTTAGCGAAAGGCCAAATGTGTTTGTGATCTTGGGGCCACAGATAAGTCCTAAGAAGTATTCTTGATTGTGAATTTCACATTAGAAAATAACTTCCAGTTTTCTTTTTAAACAAAAGGAGAATGCATGGAGTCCTTCTGGAGCCGCAGCCAGACAATACAGTCATCAATCTCTTATTTTGATCATTGGAAAAAATTACTTTTTTCCTATAAATCTATTTCATAGTGAAAAATAGAAATAGATTCAGCTGAAACCTTACAGTTTTTCATTTGCAATATGGATATTGGGAGTCTATGATTTGATTCACGTTGCCTGTGTTGACTGACCCTGACACAGACGGTGATCACAATCACTAGGCAGCAACTCTGGCAATTATTCCCCATGCTGTGTGAGCCGAGTTGTGTCATCTGAGACAAAATATGCACGAAATTTCAAGTGAAGGTTCTGCTTTCCCCCACAGCCATCAGACAGGTCATGAGCATGAAGAGAACACTGATTTGAGAGGCTGTAGGCACTCTGCACTGGGAGTTTAAACACTCAGGGATCTGATGGAAAAAAAATTGCTCTTTAAGCAACTTAAATTTGATTGATCCTCTACAAAGGACTGTCTTGCTATCACAAAAGTTATCCACAGTGCCTTGAGGGCCAGAGAAGGGAAGATAGGTCTCTTATAATCATCTCTAGTTTGTGGGAAGAGTTCTCACTGTTCCTTTGAGAAGTTCAATTATGCGAAGATTACAGAAGTAGCTGTTGGATTTATTCTCAAGTGTCTTTGGTAATAATTCAAGGAGGGATGTGTGAAAAAATAATTTTAAGTCTGACATTAATCTTTGCATTTGTAGAAGAGCAATTGTTAGAAAATTCCCCACTGGTTTATTTTCCCAGTTCAATTCATAGTAGTTTTGAACAGGAGGTTATTCAGCACAGGGTTAGTACTTCTTTTCTGTACAGCTGGCATAAAATATTGCTGTCAAGAGTCAATTTGGGTTGATAAATATTTTTTTCCTGCAGTCTTCCAGTATATTTTTAAAATTGACAGAGCGGGCTGAAAAGCTGATTTTGGAAAAAGAACTACTCCACAAAGTTTGATTAACATCACTTGGCTAATGGATCAAAACCAGAATCTGAAATCAAACTCTTTTTTTCTTTAATGCAGTGAAGCTAAGAGTTAAGTCTGTTTATAATGGTTTTAGACTTTAAAATGAGAATGTTATATCCCATCTGTGTTTGCTAAAAGCCTTATGAAAGAAACTCAGTTTACAACAAGTTTATTCAGATCAAGATCATCAAATTCCATCTGTATGTCCTGATCTCGTCAGAATTATCCTATTTTAGGTTACTGTCTCTGTGACAATAGCATTTCAGATCTATGAACCTGACCCAAAACTCAACTATATCCTTAGGCAATCTCGGGTCGTGAGCATTAAATCTTTTCTAACTGCAAATTATATTTCCTTCATTAATTCCCAGAATTTCCCAAGTTCAATCAATTACACAAAGCCAAACGTTCAGTATTGAAAAAGCCCAGTAGATTTGGATTTTAATTTCTCTTAGCTCTTTATCATTGTTCAGAGATAGTGCACGTGATTTACAGATGCTTAAAAGCCCAGGAAACTCTCAGCATATGGGGAATCACTCTTCCACAATTTGCATGAAAGGTGAGGTGGGTGCCTTGTGAAGGCAAGGCTGAAACAAATGCATGCTTTACTCTGACCAAGAGAAGCAGCAACAGCTCAGTGTCATACAATAAGTGCATTTTTCTCTGGTTTTCCAGATTAGATGAGTCTGCGTGTACGAGCTGGGACAAAAAGGTTCCTTTAGTTCAGCTGTTTTTAACGTCTTGCAGTTGCCATACCGTGGTGTGCAGCAATGGGGAAAACCAGATTTCTATTCCCAGTTACAAAACACGAGGCAAAAGGGCAGGAACACACGGAGCCTGGCTGGGACACACGGCAGAATATCACATGCCTTGGTCTTAAACCCTTGTTCTGAACAAGGGTTCCCATCAGAACCAAGATCTCTTTGAAGGCTTGGAAAATTTCCTGTTAGGTTTGATGAAAAACAGAGCTTTGCCTGAGTTATTTTCACAAGCACAGCACAGGGCATAAGTCAAATTATTGGGCTCCCCTGGGGATGCTGAGACAATCGCGCTGCTGGATTCGGGGTGTCCTGAAGAGTGTGGGGAGGGCTCAGGCTGTGTTTGCTGATGCCACTGTCTTGTCCCCATGGAGCTTTTGGCTTTTCCCTCTGGAGGGTAAGTGAGGGGGAGAATAATAAATCTCAATATATTTGCTACTTGACATTTGAGTACCAAAATTCAAACAGAAAGGCAGAGTTATTGCTACCTTGGTCTCGGCAAAATGTTTGAGCTCCACTTGGTTGGTACAGAGAGTGCAAATTCCTGTGGTGGCCTTTTGGCACCTTCAGCCTCTGGATCAGGACTTTTTCAGTATTGGGAAGGTGTTCTTGGCCTGTGAAAGGCGGCACAAGGTCACTGCTTTGCACCATCTTGGGAAGGTGCTCTTGGCCTATGAAAGGAGGCACAAGATCACTGCTTTGTACCTGTGTGGCTGCATGAAAACAAAGGCTGCACACTGTCCTTCAGGATGCTCTGCCTTAACATTTTCCATTTCTTTCTGGTGAGTGACTGGTTGTAATTATTTCCCCTTTGGGATGCACAGTGTGCTTAGCACAAGTGGTTTCCATTAGAAGGCATTTTACCAGGAGTGCCCACACAGGTGCTTTTTAATAACATATAAGGGATCTTTGCAGAGAACTCTGCAGACCTTCAGACTTGCCAGAGCATTATGGTAGCAAATACTGAGAATCTAAATAAAAGGTTTTGTCACATTATGGAAAAAGAAGGGATTTGTTCTGTAGTCCTGAGGAGAGTTCAGCTGTCCATTTCCATGGTTTTATTCGGGTGTAGAGGGGTCAGGTTTGCTTTTTACCCAGTCCTTGCAACCAGTTCTATACAAGTAACCAGCAATATTTGCACAATCCTTTCTGTATGTTCTTATAAATATTATTTTCATGGTGAAATGACACAGGATAGCCTCTGATCTACTCATGTTAAGTAACATTTTACTTGACAAATAGTCCTACTGAACTGTGAGGGAAAAAGTTGATTGAATAATGCATTTGGAATCTGACCATAAATAAATGTTGACTCTTTTTTTTTTATTGCTTCCAATTTCTTATCTCTGAAGTTTCCTGGGGTAGATTCAAGATGTCCAGAATTAAGATCATTGCTCCTCAGTGTAAATTAAAAGCAAAATTAATTATGTCTGAATTTATTTCCCACAACTTTAATGCTTTCAAGATGGTGTGCTCCACCTCACCCTGAGCTTCACCAAAGTCGGTGGAATCAGGCCAGTGGTAAATAGTCTAAGTTTCCAAGAGGGAAACTTCCTGCACAGAAGATGACTGTTGCAGTTTTTAATTTAAGCTGCAGTTTTTCAAGACAGAGAGATATTTAGAGAGTCAAAGGCACATCTGGGAATATTTTATGAACTGTACTATTCTCCCAATGAAAATGTAAAGCTTGTCTTATGTTATATCCAAAATTTCATCTTAATTAGGGTTTGCATTCTCTACATGCAGCTATATTTTATGTTTGTTTTGACATCAGAGACATGCCATTAATTAAATGTCAGAAAAAGTAAAGGTGGTGGAGAAAGAGAGTGACATAAAATATGTACATATGAAAATATGTATATGTATGTGTGTGCATGTGAAGCTAAATAGTTTATTTTGCTCTAAGAGTCAGCATTGAGGTCCTTCTTGAGCTTATTTCTGTCCTAGACTTCACTGGGGAAAAATTACCTTGGGAGTTTAATGGAAGGGCAAATGAGATCAACTGATGAGAATTTTTTTTGTACTCAGCCTCTGGTAATCAACTTTTCAGTTTTCATTCTGAGGGCACACTCTGATCCCCCCTTCTGTTTGTCGTATAAGGCCTACTGGGATGTCTTTGTGTTTGTTTGGTTTGAGGGGTTTTTTTTTCTATTTTTATATATTTATTTATTATTATTAACTTCAGTTATCCTGTCAGAAACATAAGAACAAGAGGCAGCAGCTGTGAATTTTTCTGTTTTGAGATAAGTGTGGTCTGAAGCTCACAGATACAGCCACTCCAGCTTCTCAGCTACAGCTAAATCTGAGTTAGGAGTCAGAAACGGGAGCAATAATTGGCTCTTTTTAACCATACACCGAATATGATTTAGAATAACGATGTGACAGTGTGGGGCACACAGCAATCAACTCTGCAAATGTTTATCAAATTCTCGGTGATGTCTTTACTTCCTTAAGCAAACCACTCGCCGTGCGCAGGCCCAGGTGGAAATTGTGCATGTTAGATCTGAAAGCTGTCCTGGATCCCTCCTGTCCTGCACAGGGGTGAGTGAGCCCAGCAAGGATCCCAGAGAGGGAGCCAAACTCATTTGTTGAGTCCTGGCCCAGAAGACAATCAGTCCCCTGGAGTTCCTCACACATTTCCGCATACGACCTCTTTTTTATCCTTTTATTGCCAAATATTGGTCTAAGTTAGGCTCTAGAGTGCAAAGAGTATTACTTTCCATGTCCTCTGGCATTATAGACTCCTCTGACAGCAAATCTGCCCCTCCTCCCCACTACATAGAGATATACTTGTTTTCTTATACCAGCTTGCAGATTAGAGGGAGTAACAATTCCCTCTTGGAGAGGGAAAACAGTATCCCACTTGTCCCGTCATGTTATCATCTGCTGAGTTATTTAATGCTCCACACATTTACTTTATGCCATTAATCACTGCATCTGGATGACACACAGATTTTTAAGGTAGGGAAAACTTCCTGCTGGAGCTGAACTACAGGCTTTTAATGGAAGGTTTTTCTGCCTGTGTCTGTATCCCGAGAAGGGAATCAGGCGAGTTCACTGCAGCCTATCGAATAATCTGATCTTTAGAATGCAAAAATCACAACAGACATCTTATTCAGCACCAGATAAAATCTGAGTGAAAAGTTAGCTTTAGGCACGGGGTCCTGTTCCAAGCCCTTCTGGAGACTGTTCCTAGATACCTGAGGAGCTGCTTCCCTCTACAGGAGCGTGCCTGACCGTGACAGCTGTGGCATAATAGAAGAATTGCAGGAATCATTTTTTTTTAATTACTTCAGTGGAAGAATATGTGTTGTACTCCAATTGTACTGGTCTTTTGCAATTCTCTTGTGTTCTTTGGATGGCTGTGCTAGAGCAAATCTCTGTGTAAAAACGTGTGGTACTGCTTTGAGGAACCTGTTTGTAGTTTTCAAGACTTGCCCTCGCGAAGAAAATTTGCTCGGCCCCTCACACGGTCTCCCTTGCCTGGAGGTGGGATTAAACTGCAAGAGAATTGTATTAAGAACAGGGTATGAAGTGGTTTTAGGAAAGAGTAGTATCTTCAGTTTAAAAATGGGGATAATCTTGATGTCACTGGGGTCTGAAAAAAGCTTTTTTGCCTGTAGGCTTCATAGTACTCTTTACATGCAGCAGTGAGGCCAGTAAAAGAGTTAGATGTAGAAAATAACTTCAGATTAAATGAGTGATGGTTAACTCTTGCTTAGCTGAAATTTCAGAAATTAATAAATAGCAGAGTACCCGTTTGAGAAAGGCAAATTTTAGCAGGCTAAATGATGTGAAGCTTAGATCAATATTTGACATTCTGATATTGGATGAGCCAGAATGCCTTTAATTACCACAGTGTTGTGACCCACATGAGATTGTGGGGCTGCGAGAAGAATTTTACCTCCAAAATCTTAAATCCAAAATCAATATATGTAAAGAAAAAGTAAGAGTTGCTGAAGTCTAACTCAGAATTTGTGTATTAAAATGGGTAAGAAAAGGCTTTTCAGTTTTATAAATAAATAAATATGAGGAGATACTTTTAAGCTCCAGTGTCTTCATGGGTGTCACTTTAGATGTGGCAATAAAAAAAATCCCCAAATGAAAGAAAAAACCTCACAACCTTTTGTCTTAGCTTTCCCTCATTCCCAAAATATAAAAGTTATTTAAAATGGAGAGAGAAAAATGACCCGTGTATTTATATGTATCTATAGTACTGAATGATCAAAAAAAATTAATATTGAAGTAACCATGAAACACACTGGAATACATAGAAAATGTCATTTGTTATACCACAGCTGTAGATCAAACTAGATTAGTCACTCTGATAAATTCATACAGACGTGTATCCTTTGCCTAGCACAGTGCATCAGCCTGATATTCATACATTTCAGTCATGAAAATGAGTAAAAGATTGAAGAAGACATGTTTAATAGGAGAATTGTAAGATTTTAATGTAAATGAACCATAAACAGATGATATAATGACAGGCACTGATGAAAAGTGGATTACAGTGCAGATTAGAAGTGAACTCTGGATTAATTTTGGGATGAATCTTGTTTGCTGGTTTGACAGGAGCTATTGTAGCTGTCTATTATTTCATTTGCTTTAAAACCATGAGGGAAAAAGCCTCTGTAGGGTGAAAGATCAATGCACAAAAAGGAACAGACAAAAACTGCCCATAATTATATTTTGACTGAAAACTATAAAAGCAGGGAAATTATGCAGTACCTTCCAGTAGAAGTACTGAGACCAGACCAGAGATGTATTACTGCTAAAATAAATAAATGTCTGCATCAATAGACTTGATGGTCTTTTAATCTCTAATTGGTTTTAATGAAGGACAGAGATTTTTTTAAAATATAAATAGACTGAAAGACGAATTTAAACTGCATGCAATGAAAGCAGTGCAGGGCCATGTTTGAAACAGCAAGGATACAGGAAAATATCAAATATTCAATCCTCAAAGACACCTCTGGCCTGTGTGATCATATGGGTGGTGTCCCATTAGGGGAGAAAATTGAGTATATAATTAGAGACTGTATCATAATGCGAATATCAGGGGGGGCTGAGTCAACATTTCAAAGGGCAGCTGTAATTCAGTTATTTTGCTTTTAGTTTTAATGCTGTAATAGTAGGTTTGGTTTATTGGGGGGTTTTTTTACAGGCCTGTGTGTATAATTCCTATCTGCATTGAGACAGAACACCCAACAGTGCTTTAATCAAACACTAAATAATTACCACAGGTTGAAAGTGTTAATTCTAGGATTAACCATCCAAAAGAGTAGAAGTGATAGAAATTCCATCATTCTTTCTTCTTTTCTCTTTTTTTTTTTCCTTTTTTAAAAATTTCCTTTTTTCCCCAATCTGGCAAATATTAGCTTTCTAAGTCAAAAATCACCAAGCAAGTTTCCAAGCATTCCTCAATCTGTCCACACTCACCGAGTTCCAGGAAACAGAAAGGCTGATACAGCTGCTTGTAGCACTTGGAAAATGTTGAAATCTCTTTCAGTAGCAAAAAAAAAAAGGATCTTGGACTACAAGTTTTCCACAGAAAAAAATGCTATCAATTTAGAAGTTTCAACTCCCTTTACAGGCCAAAATGGCAGAAAAAGTTTTTAGATCCTTTAGAAGGACATAGAAAACATCCAATTCTATATAAATTTTAAAAAATGCATACTTTAGTGGTATAGATGTTAAAGAAAGATGTTAAACAAGAGCCAGGCAAGAAATGCTCTGCAATGAAAGGATTAACATGATTTCTGTCATTTATCCTAGTAGAGACTTTTATGATTATGAAGCCTGTTGCTGGCAGAAACTGCTGCAGTAAAGTCATCTTCAGTAAATTTCAAACAGGGTCAATAATCAGTAAGTGCTCGTCCCCCATTAAGCCACTAAAAATAAATTAGAGAAAATATGAGCTTCAGAATTCATAATCTTAATGCATCTCTCATGTTTTCTCATATGTATGGCAATAGTTATTATGGGGTTGTTTGGTTTTTTCG
This sequence comes from Dryoscopus gambensis, assembly GCA_013389985.1. Lineage (NCBI taxonomy): Eukaryota > Metazoa > Chordata > Aves > Passeriformes > Malaconotidae > Dryoscopus > Dryoscopus gambensis. The sequence goes on along the minus strand of WEIT01022890.1, from coordinate 68,497 downwards.
ATTCTGCTCTCAAAAAAAATTCCTACAGACACCAAAAGTATTTGCAGATTGCAGCCACCAGTTGTCCTACTGGATTTCCAAATTGTCACTCAACCACCCTAATTCCACGTGGACTTTAAAAGCTGCTCAGAATCTCCTCTGACAGTCACTCCCCAAGAGACCTCTTGCAATTAAAACCAGAAGAAAACTGCACCCTTCAGTTAAAAATTTGAATTTATGTTGTTTTCTTGTTGGGAAGCCAGCAAAACAAACAAATCTCAGAAGGGAGCTCTCCCTACGTGCTGGAAATAATTGAAATCAGGCTGTGGCTACTACAGAAACAGAAATGTTCTTTATTTGATGAATGACAACTTCACAAAATCATCAGCTTCTCAGCAATTCTCCGAGGGACTTAATTTTATTCTGAAATCTGTACAACAGCAACAAACAAACAGTTTTGTGTTCCTTGCTTGGTCCCCCCGCTGTCCCTGGGGTTTGTACATCATAAAAATTAATTTAGCAATTCCTCCTCTGTTTTGCCACAAATTACATTTTTATTGCATTGTGAGCTTGGCTCACAACTCTCCTAATTAAAAAGGGGGAAAAAGAGCATTCCTAATTTTTCAGTTTTAATCCCAGCATAGGTCCACTAGCCCAGGCCATAAGGAAACAAATGTTTCCTGTCAGAAGTGATGTTCTTAAAGATAACAAGGAAAATGCCTTGCTCTATCTAAAGAAAACCTGATCAGTTCAAGATATATTTTCTGGGGCAGGCCCTTTCGTTTTCATTTTCATTTTCACCTTGCATGCCCTTAATTGATATAAGCTTCCTTGCTTAAGCCCACAGATATTAATTTTGCCTGAATCGAGACATTTGTTTGCCAGACTCCCAGAAATGGTGCATGAGAGGTCTCCCAAAATTTAAAGGTTGACTTTGCCACGTGCACGAATCAAAAATGTGCAAATGGTTATCCAGGAGCCCAGTGTAAAGTAGGTCCTTGAGAGAGTTCCAATTAAAATATAAGTACTCTGTTGTAATTAAGAGGTAGATTCTTGCATGAGGGCAAAACTGAGCTAAATATTTTTCTTTAGTTAGAAATTTCTAAGGAAAAGCAAACAGGATTTAAAGGTTATCATGAGGAGAATTTTTTCATAAATGCTTGGAAACTGTGAAACAAAAACGCTGGAGCATCATGATATTGTATCTTCTTCCCTAACTTATCCACAAAACTAGGTGAGCCTTGGAGGCCCCAAGCCCAGAAATGGATAGGAGAAAGGAGATAAAGTGTTTTAAAAAGGTATTAAATATGGACTAATTCACACAAGCTGAGAATTCCTTAGGAAGGAGGCCTTGTCACAGGAATGGGACATTTTCCATGGGAATTTTCTTTGCTAAAGAAGCTGGTTCATTGATTTCAGATACAATGGTACAGTTTGCTGACTTATTAAACCGTGTCAGGACTTGAGGTGTGCTGTTCTGGGAGGCTAGAGCTGGAAATATCCCTCTTTACAAAAACCCTCCAGAACCGTGAGTGCAATTTAAAAGGCAGAGTTGGGATAGGAGAGACCATTGCTTAAAGTGTTGTCACTGGATTGAGAAAAAAGAAAATAAGTGGGGAGAAAAAGGCACAAAAATTCCCAAGGCATCAAGTCATGCATTCAGCTACCCTGATGGCAAGCTTAGAGAAAAGAGATAAGCAAGCCAGATCCAGTTTGTATTTTCCCATCAAGTTTTTGGTCTCTTCTGACCCACTCCCATCAATGCAGATTAATTAATAGGAAGGAATTTTTTTCTGTGAGGGTGTTGAGGCTCTGGAACAGAAGTTGTGGATGTCCTATCCCTGGAAGTGTTCAAGACCAGATTGGATTGGGCTTGGAGCAACCTTGTCTAGGGGAAGGTGACCCTGTCTGTGATGGTGAGGTTGGAACTAAATCTTTAAAGTCTCACAAATAATTTAGGATTGTATCTATTGTCCTGATGAGGATATTAATAAAGCTTCTATCTATCTATTTAATTAAATTTCCTGCTATATAACGCACGTTTGGCATTGCCTTTAGGTTCCCTGTATCCCTGGCACAGCTTGATGGAGCTGTCTGGTGGATGCTAAAAGCAAGAACAAATACTCAGCCTAAAATAAACCATACAGCAGAGGAAACTGAACATGATTTAGTCATGGGATAAGCCTTGGCTGAAGCTCACAATATGTTCTTAAGCCTAATAACCAGAGGAATTTTAGGTTACAGACAGAAAAGTTTATGAATATCATTTGCTATCAAAGGGACTTAGTAAAAACATCTTTAGTTCATCAGAAACAGAATAAATACATGGTTGAACTTTTTAAAAAAAAATAAAATTGAAAAAAGAAAGTTCAGCTTTGGGGGAGTTTTTTCTGTGCTTCTTGCTTTTCAGTGAATCCAGAAACTGCAGGGCAAGAAGAGTCACACAATTTCTGGTATATTTTGCTGTTCCCAAATGTCTTCCTTCTCCTTCCACCTTTATTATCCTTACTTTCTGCCACAAGTACCCTTTAGAAGCCTCTACCCTGTTCCCATTAGCCTGGTACCTCTGGGCATGGATTTCTAGGGCTGTGATGATGGAAAATAATTTTTCTCCTGTAGAGGAAGCCTAGGGAAGATGGTGCCTTGCAGAAGCTGTGGCACAGGATGCTGTGCTGAGTTTTAGGCAGCAGGCAAGAGCTGTCCACCCTGTGAAGGTCTACAGCCCTTTTAGCTAAGAAAATTCATTAACATAGTCCTCCAGTCCAGTCATTTGCACTAATGTTTCTTTTTTCAAAGCTGAAGGGGATGTGGATGAATGAAATTAGTAATTCCTGAGAGAATCCTGTAATATTTTCCATGTATGGTTAGCAATGTAAACATGTTTTACATGTTTTACATGAAGGGGTTCGGGGGACCAAGATTTGGAGGTTGTGAGGGATATGATTTAGCCTGTTCATAAATCTGGAAGGGTAAAAAACAATTGCTTAATAAACTAGATGCAGGTATAACTGCTTGGTTTGGGATCTTCTTAACTAAAACCCCAAGCTGTGCTAACCCATGACGTGGGTTTTTCACTGGTTGCAGAAACTGCTGGTACTTTCAGCCTCCTCCTGGAAGAGCAAGGCAGAGCAGCAAACTCCTTCCATCAGGCCATGGATCAGGCAGCAGATGGCAACTTTGGACAGCCTCCACCCAGGCTGGCTCCAATTAGAGATGAGTCCCATCCCCTTCCAAGTGAGCACAATGCTAGGCTGGACTGGGAATTGGATCATGTCTAAACATTGTGTCTGGACTCAGGATGCAGCAGAATTTTGCTGTACCTGATCCAAGGGCTTGGCCTGAGCCAAGTTCTAATTAGGGCTCGTACCTTCACAGAGAAATGCTTTCTGTGTTGCTGTCAGTAGCTCTGTGTTACCTATCTCCTCTGCTGAGGTTTTAGGAAAGATAAACTGTCTCCAGGGCACAGCTGGTCTCTGAGGACTGCTCAAAGCAGTCTGATTTAACACCTGAAAAGCAAAAAAAACCCCACTATCTGATTTGGTAACTTGTTTTCCTTATAGCCAGCTGGACTTTGGAGACACTTGTATGAACACTCTCCTAAAAATGAAAGCAAGGTAACCTCTACAGCAATCAGCAGCTTTTAAGTAGTTGTTTGCAAATCAGGAGCAACTTTCACTTTCCCAAAGTAGTGTGTAGATGAAAAGAGGCAATAACTTGAAAATTAACTTCAGAACAGCAAAAGACAAAGCCTGGGAAACAGTTTTGAGGGCAGTTGTTAATAACGTGGATGACAAAAACCAGAGGAGCTTCTCTAATTGGTTTTCTGGGTCCCTCGTTCTCAGGCTGGCTGATTGCAGCAGTGCTGCCTAATGTTACTTTCCACTCCGTAATCCCTTGCTGTGCATGGAAAGGGAGAAAGTGTTGTGGGACTGCAGCAAAGGCAGCCCTGCTTTCTCCTCCCTGACATTCCCCGTGCTCCTGCCCTAATAGCTGAGGTTTATTAAATGGGCCTAGTGTCTGCATCCCGTTGGAGGCAGTCCTTCTCCGTGTGACTCCTTGCTGCAGAGCCGAGCTCAGCTGCAGAAGGATCTCAGCACCTCATTCTTTTTAGAGTTCCCCCTGCCAAAGCCCTGCCCCAGGAGCTGAGGTGAGGCTCTCCCTGGCCAGCAACATGGGAAGAGGCACAGAAAGGCTGAGTCTGTGCAACACACTCATGGTAACGTGAATCTACCCTGATGTAGGTATGTGTTGTCTCCCTCTCTTTCTAGTAGCTATTGTTTCATAGAAAAAAAAGCAGTTTTATTCCGTGAGCATGTTCATAATTTATGATACAAGCAGACACTGAGCTCAGAGGACATGGACAACTGAAGGTTTAGATTTTTCTCATTGGATTTATTTGTACAAAGGGCAGGTCTCAGCCACGCTCTACCAGAGCAGTGCTCCCCAACCTGCCCTGGAAGGAGATCCTGTCTGCCCCAGCTCCCTGTGCTGGGGAAATCACTCTGGGTGAAACTAAAGGACAAAAGCAAAGCTTCCTCACCCCCACCACACCCAGAGGGAAGCCAAACCCCACGAGGGCTGTGGGTCCTGATTCTCTGCCCATGAGGGCAAAAGGACAATCTCACATTTACTGCAAATTTATGGGTTAATATCCTGAAAGTCTGCCATAGCAAAGGCCGTGCAATACTCCAGGCTGCTTTAGCATGCACATCTTGTTAACATGCCAGCCTAATTCCACTCTTTTGCTTCACAGACAAGCACCACTTTATTAGCCACAAATCCATTATCTTCTCATTTGAAGGGCTCTGAATAGCTTATGGCAACATTCTGCTTTTGTAATACAACAAGTCCTTTCACGTCGGTTAAAAATACTTTAAGAAATGAAAAATAAAAATTCTACAGTGACAGACATTCCAGGCGTGCCTTTCATCCTCCCTGTGTGAGCCAGCAGGTGCAACTTGACATTCTTTAAACAAACCTTCCCCCTGCTTTGTGGCTGAATAAAGGCTTTGACAAATGCTGATCCTTTGATATGATGTGTACTTGACAAAATTCACAGGGAGATCTGAACTGCTGCTTTGAAGCAAATACTTATTAGAACACTGGAGCACTAAAGTGCACTGTGATTTGGCTCGGTTGCTAGTAAGACATCAAGTAAAATGTGCCCATTATGTCGATTCAAAGCCAAATCTAAACACTGACTTCTGAGAAATCTGAAGAGTATTTGGGGCTGTGCAGCTCTCCTGCTTTATTGCTTATCTAATTTGCATTTCCTTCTCTGTCTGTCAGTTCCCCTCTGCATTTCTAGCCGAGCAGTTGGTGAATCATCTGGAATTCATTAAATATTTTCCATTACTTTATTTTGCTTGCTACTTTCAAGCCTTCTCCCCCTCTCCCCCAAAATGCAATGCACTTCCAGCTGGACAGGAAAGGGGATGGAGACCTGTCTTCCTTTCAGAGTTTCAGGGTTGTTCCAGATTTGTGCTTGATCTATGGAGGTATTCCATGGGGAATATTTGGGTCTAGATTCCTTGGAAAGGTGTCATGAAGAGTGGACCAGCAGATGGGATAGAAAGACCCAAATTGTTGCCCAGGAAAGATTTGTAGGTGAAATGAAATGATTTCATCTCTTTCTGCCCAGAAAAAAAAAAAAAAAAAGACTTTTAGAACACCTTTCATCCCTTCTCTCTATTTATGTCTTGAAAATTGCTGTGAAATGTCACAGTTCATTGTAAAATCTTCTTTTTTTTGTTGCATGTTAGTAACCCCTAGCCTGCTTTTAGCTGTCTGTGCACAAGCAAGCAGCTTTAGACATGATTCCCCAGGTCCAGAGAGCACTGAAAAAGTGCCTGACCTGCCTCTTCCACAGCAGATGGCAGATAAAGCCATCCTGGTAGAAGATCTCCCTCTGATCCTAACAAGCTGTCTAATTTAGCAGAGGTATTTCAAGATGCAGCTTCAGAGAGCTTGGGAAATTCATGCCCAACTTTGAAATTTGGTGTAAATTTTAAATACCGAGTATAAGTGACTGCCAGAACAGCCTCCCTGGATGCGTAGTTTATTCACTTTACCTTGACATATTTATGGCAAGGCTTGGTAACTTTTTAACAGATTTTCTGTGGTCCAATACTCCCAAGCAGAAAACTTTTCTCACAGTTTGGACTGAATAAATAAATGCACCAAATAGCAGCAAGCAAGTAAGGAGAGAGGTGCTCCAGCTTTACATTTCCCCTGCTGCCACAGAAGAAGTGCTTGGAACCCTTGATTTGTTGGTGTGTTCAAGAGGGAAATGACACTTGTATCTTTTTCTGAAAACTAGCAGGTAAACACAGCAAATTTTATGTTTTGCTTTGAACAGGCAGGTTACACCTGAAGTATTACACCTTACAGCACGTGTAAATGCACAGGAAAAAAACAATCCGCTTGCAAGGCTCGCTGCCCTGGAGAATGGCTTTGGAGGATGTGAGTGAGGAGTCCAGAGGGCTTTTCATGGCCTGATCAGTGAAATTATTACGGGCAGGACTGCGAGTCCTTTAAAGCCTTTATTAAAAGTGATCAGCTTGGGTTGGGTGCCCGGCAGGCTGCGCACACCTCCGCTGCTCCCGGCTTCGACGTGGGGGAGGAGGAATTCGGCCTTGCCACTCAAAGTGATAAAGCCGGGCCTGCTCTCCTCACAGGGGAGTGGCCAGGAAGGCAATTTCAGCTCTTCATCGGAGGGGGGGTGCTCTCAGTCAACCCTCTTTTGCTTGTAGTGATCAAAAATGAAACCCAAAAGCTGGTCAGGTGATGTTCTCCCTCCAACTGATCATGTAATTGGGTTGATTTTTCTTAAAAAGTTCGCTGGCTCGTCTTTAACTTGTTTTTTCTAGGGGTTTGTGTTTCTCCCAAGTGTCCTTTAGGCTTTCATTTGCATATCAGGTTTTCTGGTTTTTTCTTCTCTCTGGTATCTTCAGACAGGCCTGGGGGGGGGTAGCTGGGCAACGGGGGAAGGGTAGGGATTCCTTAAATTTACATATCCTGATAAGGAGTAGTTTACTGATAAGGCGTTGTAGGTTTTTTACAACAGAATAATTAGCAGTAACAGTTAATAAAGGACGAAATATAACATTCAGGTAATGAACAAAAAACTACAATGAAGTATAAAATGAATGGACAATTGTTAAATTGATAATCTGGCCTCTTATTTATAACAATGAGGATTGGGCCACGCAGACACGGCACTGGACTGCCCTCAGGCGTACTGAGATCTGCCTGCTCAGCCTCAAGTAAAGCAATTTCAGGAGAGGGTGGTAGGCACCTTTCAGGCAATCCTGCTGCAGAGAGTGCGGAGCAGGCTGAAGTTCACACACGGGGTTTGTTTCTATTTTTCTGCCTAGGCAACTCCAAGGGCTAAACCCCTTAGCAGCAGCGAGGGTTGCCTGCCTGAGAGCACAGCAGCTGTCAGCGAGCCTGGCCCTCTGCACTGGAGAGGGCAGGTACCCCTCCTGTCCCCGGGAGCCGGCAGGTTCCAGGCAGCACCAGCTGGGCCGTTGTCATGGGGTGATTTGTGCTGTATCCCACATTATTCAGCCCCCACTTGACCTGGACGAGTTACAG
>WEIT01022890.1:25599-54472 GCA_013389985.1 Dryoscopus gambensis | reverse complement strand
TAACAGTTAATAAAGGACGGAATATAACATTCAGGTAATGAACAAAAAACTACAATGAAGTATAAAATGAATGGACAATTGTTAAATTGATAATCTGGTCTCTTATTTGTAACAGCCTGAGTCAGGCACAGGAGCTGTAGCAAAAATATCTCTGAGAACTCTGCAGCTGAGATGGTCTGCTGTGTTCATCAAACAATGAGCAATGGAGGGAGTACTATACCCAGTGATAAATTCAACTTTCTACGGAAATTTCCCACCTGATCATGGTTTGGACCACCCTCTGTGGGATACTTGGGCACACTGGGATATCTTTGGAGCTGCTGTGGAAGCTGAGGGGTGTAACACGGTCTGTGTTTAAAGGCCATCCATTAAAATGCTTGGCTTTAACTCTGCAACAGTGTGGATAACTTCAGAGGGCATTGCATTATCAATTTATTTCAGTTAGGAGCGGGATGAGCCCAGGAAGACCCCTTAGAACTGTGGGTTAAACTCAGCTTCTCTCCTGTCAGCTCATGCTTGGTACCTCTCCTTCAAAATCATGTAATTCCAGAAAGTAGCAGCAAGCAATCTGATTATGTGTGGGTTTTTTTGTGGGAGTTTTATTTTGGGGGAAAGTGTGTGTGTGTGTTTTGTTGTTGTTATTTTATAGGGTTGTTTAGTTTGTTATTTTCTTGTTTTGTTTTGGTTTTTTTTTTCCTCTGTTTTTACAGGGGAGATATTTTTCATTCTCTATTTGTGGAAGTGTCTGGGGGAATGGACCACCACAGAGACATGGTAGAATAGCTTTAATTCGGTGATAATTCAGCACCAGATTCTGGCTGGTTATAACGACGCCCAGGGAGTTTTCAGTCCTACTGAACTGGTTTAAATCACGTCCACAGAATGACATCAGTGCCCATCAGGAGGTTTGCATAACCTGCACTGGTTTTACAGTGCATGTCTAGAGTGCCTGGTTGGGTATTGTTTGACAGGATAAAATATGCATTAAAAATTAAAAAAAAAAAAGAGAGAGGCAAAAGCCTGTGAAAAATAATTTGATGCTTACACCAGCATGAAAGTTACTCGCAGGCACCAGTGGTGCAGTTTTGCAGTGCTGAGATGATTTTAGCCCTTGACAAATTTAGAGCCTTAAAAGGGACACAGCGAATGTTAACCAAAGTGCCTCCAGGGCACTGATTTTAAACACCTCAGTTTCATTTTGGTTTTCCATTTTTAGGCAGGATGTTTATTAGAAAGGAAAAATACATGCTGCAGGAAAGGACAGGCCTCTGGTAGTTTCCAAGTCAGCATTTATGTGACTCAGGTTCATTTGGAGGAGAATAATTTATGGTGGTGTGAATAAATAATAGCTGTGAGTTCTAACTGTCCAAACATGATACATAATACCCTGGGAAATCTTCCTTCACTGTGTGCTAATGACTGATTGCTGGCTTTTGTGTTATGAGTGACTGTGGCGAGTAAATCATTGGGAAATAACTGACGTGCTCAGGTTTGCTTGAGCAGCACTTGTCAAACTGCACCTCCAAGCCAACGTGAGACATGAATTCAGTTCACTGCTGCAATCAGTGTGGTCTCTCTGCCTGCATTTGCTAGCAACCATGCAAGATCAGCTGCTGAACTTAAAATATCGATGGTTTGGTGTGATTTGCTTTGCTCAAAATTGCTGTTATGTCAGCATTTCTCCTTGCAGAAGTAAATTTATTGAGACATCACATAGGTGACCACCTCATCTGGGGAGATCATCTGTCCACTAATCCTAAAAGCAACACAAAAATACATTCTCTCATGTGTTCATTTTGTGTGTGGAGAAACATTTTTGAGCTGTTGTTAATCCCACCACATTGGCTGCTCCTCTGGCTGCATCCATAGTGAGAAACACTTCCTTTTTCTCTTATTGCAGCCTTACTGAAATGGCTCTTTTTCTATTATTATTTTTTTTAAACCATCAAAGAGAAGAGTGTTGTATGCTTTTCTCCCTGCCTGACACTGCTTCTTGACAGAGAACCTTGAAACTTTGTCATGAAAGGAAACTATCTAAAATGCTGCTTGATTTTGAATTGCATCTCATCGTTGTTTCTATCGAGGGGGCTTCTGAAAGGCAAGGATTTTTTTTTTCTCTGTCACTTGCAGAGGAAATAAAATGCTCGGGTAAGGACATAACTGGACAATTCCAAATTCTCCCTGCATGGTGAAGCCTACATTTATTGTGCTTTCCGAACAAGCAATTTTCTGAGTTGTTTTCAGAGAAAAAATAAACAGAAATAGTGCAAAGAGTAGTCCCACAACTTACAGGAGCAATAAAAAATTCTCTGTTCTGCCACCTTTCTTATCCCAGGTGACAACACGTTCATGGAATTTCTCCTTGGCACTGATGTTCACTATTAGAGCTGTGTGGGAAGGAAGTCTTGGCCCTCTTAATCTCAGGCTTTTGACAAGGACATAATTGCTTTCAATGTCACAAATGAGATTTAGGTGTTTTCATGTTGTCCAACTGTCTGAGAGTGCAGGTTTGGGTTTTTAATTGCTTGATGTTCTTAATTGGATTAAGAACATAAAGGCAGGGGGATACCAGAACCTCCCCCATGTATTGTGATGGCTGTGGGTCACCATGGATTTGAAACCAGTCTTGAGGTGGTGACTTGGATTTCAAAGGTTTCATCTCTTATTTAGAGCTCATTGAGCCCACCAGTTCCACTGCCCAGCATTCGTTTTAGTCAAATCAGCTCTTCTGGCCTTTTTTTCCCTCTTTTTCTCTCTTTTGCATGTCTTCATACCACGATGAACCTGCCCGGTGAATGGTAAGGTGAAACTACCCCACTGGTAGTGAATAAGTGGTTGTACCACTGAACATGGTTTTACCTTGCTTTAACTTCCCACAAAATATTTGTTTTATTTTTAACTAGGTTTTGTACTGGGGGAGAAGTTGTCCCGTGCCTGCATTTGTGCTCAGTTCTGATTCCTTTGGATCCAGTGCACTCATCTGAATTCAGGATTCAGTGAGCAGTTCTCTGTGGCAGTCATATGCATAACTTCTCACCATCTGGCATCACTATGGCTACTAGTGGCCCACTGCAGTTGCCATGGTAGTCAGTGGAAATTTCTGAGGGTGACTTCACAAATCCAACACAGGAGAGAAAACCTGTCAGTCCAGAAAAGAGCTCAGCACTGTAGCATACTCTTCTTGGGTTTTTTGCTTTGCCCTATTTGTGTTTTGGGGAAAGTGTAATCCCCACCTGGCAGGTGGGGATTGCTGTCTCCAGATTCAGCCAGTACTTGTAAAGGCACCCCTTTACAAATAAAGGACTGTAAAAATAGGTCCAAGGCTTGTAAAAATAGATTTTCCAAGAACCAAGTGAGCAGCCTAACTCTGCTGCCATCCTGGAGAAAACAGCTGTGGCATGAAAGCATAAAGGTAGGGGGGAAAATCAGCTATCACAGCATCACATTCACAGATCTGGAAACAGATCTTACCAAGAAAAAAAGGAAAAATCCCTCTAAATCCTCCCATGGTTAAGTTTGTTTTAACAAAGGTATGAGTGTGTTTGACACCTGCAAGTCCTCCACTGTTGCTGTGGCTTTCTCAGGAATCAGATCATTAAAAGGTTACATGGAACAAGGTTCTTAAATTAGTTGAATGACTGTAATCAAGGGCAGGATTTGGCCTGGTATCATGGTTTTATTGATGTCATCTGCTTCACGTGTCTCTAATGCAATGGAAATACGAGAGTAGTTTCAGTCCCTTTGACCCTCTTAGGAGTGAGACCAGAACCTCACTAGGAAAAAGAGAGCTACAATATTTCAGAGTTATTTTCATGCAGACTTTCTTACTATTGTGTCTTTCTCCTCTCTTCAGTGTATTCTTTTTTCTGTGTATTAAAAACCACTTTCCCTCCTCTGGAGAGATTTTTCCTATCCCATGCCCTCTCTACTCCCAGCTTCCTTGACCCTCTTTTCACCTTTCTTTTCACACGATACACAATTTGGGTTGTTTTCAAACAAATGTGAACTTTTACTTTGTTCTGATTTTATTTGTTGCCTGAAAAACAAAGCCCATTAACTTGAAACAGACACTGAATTGCCTGTGGGGGTAACTTGCAAAGTACTGATGCTTGGAAAGTTCCCAAAAGAAAACAAAGCCCAGCAGTCTTGCCTTGTTTGTAGAGCTGATGGAGATCATTGACTCCTAAACCTTTGCCATCTCCTTCCAACCAGCCCCCTAAAATAACAAATACATGGGTTATGTCAAACAGTTATGGTCTTCTGAATCCTGAGCCAGACATGAGAGTGACATTGAGGCTGTTCCTGCACATAAACATTGGTAGCTCATTTTGGGAGCAGCTCTGTCACGCACAGCCGGGCTGAGCTGTTTACTCCCGCCGGGAATCTGGCCTGATACCCCACAGGGAACAATCCAAGTGATGGATCTAGAAAACAAAGCTCCCTCCATGTGGCACGGAGTGGTTTTTGTTTGTTGTGTCCCGAAGCCGTGCTCGGCGCTCTGCAAGCACAGAAGTCAGTGTTGGATGCCTCAAATCCAACTTAAAAAGCAAAGCTGACAGGGAAAGTTCCAGGCAGGGAAACCCAAGGCCAGGCTAAGAGGGAGAGTGGGATTTTGTGGTTGTGGTCTGCCCACACCTCAGTGGCTCAGAGCATGTGTGATTTGAATCAGCTTGTGGGGCGAACGCAGGCCAATCACTTCAACATTCATTCAGCTCAGTTAAATATTTTTCTTTGCTTGTGTAAAAAGAAAAGAATTAACACAGGTATATGCTGTAGTATAAGTGTTAAGATAGCCTGGAATAAAGCAATTGCTCACTCAAAAGCAAAATTTCCATAGTGAAATTTCACTGCATTGCTAAAGTTTAGCATTTTACACACATCACAGAAAAATGTCATTCTTTATTGATGCCCTGCTGTTCACGGCAAAGTTTAAACAAGGGAAACTTTGCAGCCTTAAGGGTGGTCCCCAGTTAGAACTTGCACACAGAAGCAGAGAAGGAAGAGGGCACCTCTAAACACAACTTGGTCTAAAAGCACAAAAGTAGGAGTTATTTCCCTGCTCTAATGAGATCCAAAAGAGCTGCTATAAGAAATGCCATTCGTTTCTACTTCTGTTTCAGAAGCAGCAGTGGTGTTTGCAAAGCTGCTGCTGGTAAAATGCAGAAACACAGCTTCTGCCTTTGCAGTGTCTCCCATAGAAAAACAAAAAAAAAAGAAAAAAGAAAAAGAAGAGTGGTAGTATGGATTCTTGCTGCTTTGAGTAGGGTTTGCCACAGGCTAAATCTTGGTTGCCTTACCTTGATCCATGAGAATGATTCCTGCTTTTCATAGAGCTCTGTGCAGCCAGAGTGTGCTGTGCCCCCAGTGCTGAGCCCTCAAATGGCAAAGGTTGCTCTGCAAACACTGCCATGTGTTTGAAGGGCTGCATGCCAAACTTACAGGGCACACAAATGTGGTTTGGAGCCCATCAGTCATAGGAATTAATGGGGATATTGATCACAGGATACTTTTTTATTGATTTCACCTTCATGCTTTCCTAAAAGATATTCTTCCTCTTTTTGTCTGGCTTTCCTTATCCTTCTTTCTTTCCCTGTCCCTTTTACTTTCCTCTGTTTTGGACATAATAATTTCAAATATCTAAACACCCATCCAACAAAACCAGCGTGTGATAGACGGGCATACTAAAGGAAGAAACGGTTTATTACCTCTCACTCCTTGTACACAATAGATGACTTTGGTGAGGAGTGGGATGCTGAAAACTTCATTTCTCTCTCTCATGGCTCTCTGGAGTGACTCCAGAGCAGGCAACGGAGTCACCCTCCTGTAAACACTGATGGGAGACACCAGCCCTGAGAATTTCCTCTCACAGCACTCCCTCTTCCACTGCGTTATGCAAATATATTACCTGTGTTCACTGCTCTCAGCATTTCTTTTTCAGGCCCCATTTAGGCAGAATTACTGAAGTCGTCTAGGTAATAACGTGAAAGCAAATAGACTCATCCAATGACAGATTTTGAAATTGCAGTTGGCCCCTGAAAAAGTGGGTGAAGTCAGGGACAAGTAACAGATGGTGGTGGTGGCTAATCTTTCAGCCTATTATTTTACCACATGGGGGTCTGAGCCACAGATTTTCATGCTGAAAATAAAGGAGAAATTAATCACTGTATGACAATATGCGGTTAAATAGTGCAGTGATATTTGCCTCCACCCAGAAGCCATATGCAAGGAAATAGGCTCCAAAATAAGAGTCAGGCAGTTTTTGTGGTGAAAGACATCACACGGCTTCAGAGGAAAAAGAGCTCCACCATTTCGTTTATACAGAGAAAATGAATTTTCTGGCTATGCTGAGTCTGTGAAAGGAAACCTACATGGAAACACCCCATGGACTGTAATAGGAAATGATACCTTCTCTGTGGAATTGGACAGAGAATTACATCACATGCATGGGATCTATAGGATGGTTAAAAAAAGACATATTTCATTCTGTGTTATTTGACAGTCTCTTAGCTGGTCTTTCTTCGCTGAGGGTAGATGTGCTTTAATTACTGCAGGTCTTTATAAGTAAATTCTATTCAACGATAGAAAACGTCTATAAATACATTTATTAAACGCTTATTACACTTGGTAAGGTTTTTGTACAAGGGAAATACACAAAGAGCACTTTCATCTATTCTATTTCTCCTGTAAATGCCTCCTTAAAATGCTATCAAGGGGAGGTCATTTTTCCATCGGTAATCCAGAACTAAGGTACTAAACCTCCAGTTAACTTTCCTGCTAACCATCTTCACTGCTGTTAACTGGGGTAAGGAGAAAGACCAGCTCCAAAACGCTCCTGTCTCTATCTGACTATCAGAGTGTGTTCCAGAACCCACTTTAGACAAAAAAAAGACTTGATTTTAAAAACAGATGTTGGGAAACACGGGTTCACATATGGCCATGACTAGAGAGAAGTTGGTGCAGCAAATCCCAGAGCCCTGCCCACTCATTGGTGTGCAGAGAAAAACCCTGAGGTCAGGACTTGGCCCGGTGCACTATAAACATAAATAACTTTCATTAATGGGTTTTGGAGGTGCATGCCTATGTATGGGAGTAGGAGCAACAGCAATCTGGAAGTCAAAAGCAAGCCATGAAATTTGGAGAGGCTAAAGAAAAGCAGAGGTGAAAGTTGCATCTCTGAAAAATGGTTTCCCTTTGTAGCCCAGATTCCATCTTGGCAGAAAGGGCCTTTTCCCCTGTGAATGTGTGTGTGTGTGTGTGTGTTTGTGTGTGTAGTAGGAGATAAATATGCACAATTTGGTGATGTATTTCACACATGAAGTGCTGACAGAATTATTGGAGGGATCTGTCACAATTTACAGTGCTGCAGCGGGCTTCAGTGAACAGGTCCCCTAGAACTTCTCCTGTGTCTCTGCATCCAAAGAATAAAAATCACCACTAAAAAAAAAAAGGAAATTAGTCAATCCTTATAAAATCGTGGTTCAAGTTAGCCTGTTGTGGTTAGTGGCTAAAACAGCCATGGATATACCCTCTTTCCATTTAACTTCCTTTTAACACTGACCCCAGTGTAACCCAGGGTGTTTGATCAGATTTTTTGCTACTAATCAAGGTGTAGGCCAGGCCTCTGACACTGTCTTTCAAACCAAGGGGTGCAAGTCAGTTGAATCCTAAAATTACTCCAATTGAAATTGTTTGTAACAGAAATTATAAGATTAATCTGAACAGTTTTTTAGTGTTTCTTTTGTTTTTTTCTCGCTTCCCCCAGATTCATGCTTTCCTCATTCGGCATTTCTTGAATTTCTGCATTACCTCTAGTCCTTTCCAAACATCAGTAGACGTTTCACTCAGTGAATTCAGGTAGTGAAGTAAGCATTTAGTATATTTTAATACTAAAGAAGCCCCGGTCTCGACAAAGAAACATGAAATACAAGCTTTAGTTTCAATAAAAATTGTAGCTATGAGACATCATCTTTTCAGTACTCATCAATCAGATTTTATGAACAGACAATTAACTGCTTCAATGTATAACATCAAACAGAAAGTCTGATCTACTTATCACACTGGTGATGTCTTTCTTTTCCCAGTGGAATACTCACATGTTAATGTGAATCTTTCCCTTGGATTTTTTTGAAGGGCTTGATTGTACAAACTTGACAAAGTGTCCACACCAAACCTTTCCCCTGGTTCCTAAAGAGCAGGAAGGAAGGAATGTGTTCCCTCAACAGAAGAGTGTGTTTTTGCTCACATTTCAGTGTGAGCCTGCCTATTGCGTTTGTGAAACGCACTGAAGAGGCAAAAGCTGAAATTACAGTTTATCATCCAACCAGACTGATTCATGGTTTATCTGCAGCTAATTGCTTGCTACTTAACCTACTTTTAGCTGCATCCCCATACGCAGTCTGTTTCAGTCTTTAGAATGCCTTCAAGTCAGTTGAGGAATATTAATTTGTTCCTCAGCCCAGAAGGGTGCCCAATTGTTGGGTCAGCTGTTAAGAAAGGGAAAATAGTCATTAGCACCAGGCAGCTTGCTTCCTTCCATTTGATCAGATTACAAACGATTAATCAGAACTAAAAACTTCTTAGGAGCAGGCAGTTCCATGTTTGAGGACAGTCCACACTGTCCAACTCAGTGCATGCCTTTTGTGAGGCGTCATTTGCCATTATTTTGTAAATTATTTATCCAGTAGCAGCCCCCGAAAGAATTAACTTATACTCTGCTTTAACTGGTACTGTCAGAGCTGGTAGTTCAAACAGGAACACACAAGGCCCCTTGTGTTATTTAGGTAAGGAAAGTTCATTACTTCACATTTATAGAGCCTTGGTTCTCCTGTGCCTTATAATCACAGAGGGCCTTTACTAGCACGACCAGGAAATGAACTCACATCCATTTCTTCTAAAGAAATTCAGATTACAGATTGAACATGAAATCACAGCTTCTGCAGCTCTATGAGGATATATTGTGACTTCCACCCTGTTGCTCTACAGTGTATTTTAAAGCTGTTCTGGACAGTTTGACAGCTGTTAGAAATCAGTATATGACTCCCAAAACGAAATGAGCTTCACTTGTTCGCAGAGTGGGCCGAGGACTTGGCCTCTTCTAATTCTTGCAGAGCAAGAAATTTGATGTGCTCCATGATTTTGGAGCTGCCTAAGGTGGCAAAGGTGTGTTCCTGAGATGCTCAGTCCATTTGAAACTCTCCTGAATCAGAAATGGATAAAGGAAATTAATGACCCAGGTTGTGCTTATTAAACAGTACAGCCAAAGTAGAATAATCCCATTGCCAATATTGGATGGACCATAGTGACATTTAGAGGACAGGCCCATTAGAGGTGACTTGGTTGCTCTCTAAAGAATCTGAGTGCTCGGAAACTCAGGTGTTCCTTCTCCTTGTGGACGAACATGCTCCTGTGTTTCAGGAAGTCTGCTTCCCGTCAGCGAGGCACCTCCGTCTTCATGGAGCCCCTTGATTGCAGCACTCTGGGAAATTTTGCTTAGTTAAAAGTTCAAATACCTCTTAAGAATTTGATCTGGGCAGTCAATATGCAAATTTTCCCTACAGAAATGCAAGACGGGCAAAGGTTTAAGAAGTCTTTTCTCGCCCTCATCCTCCTCCTCAGTGATTGTGCATGGGTACAATCAGAGCTTGTTCTTAATGAGGCTGGGGCTGGCCTGGAGAGAGGAATCCTGCTGGGTGGAAAGCCCAGCATCAGCACTCCCACCGAGCCCTGGAGCTGGCTTAGCACATCTCTACCCTCCAAAGAGTGAGTTTTAAAAGCCTGCAGTCCTTCAGGGGTCCTGACCCAGGTGGTGTGAAAAGGAAAGATGAATTTTCTGAGCGCAGGATTGCCCTCAAAGGAGCTCCGCAGCACTGTGTGCAGCTTCTCCAGTAAATCAGAATGGTTTCCAAGGGCCTCTGGCTGTGTTGCAGCCCTTCTGCTGCTGCTCCTGCAATACAACCACAGAGAGAAGCAGCAACTCACACAGAGGCTGTGATCCTATAAATGCTACTGCTCAGAATGCACCTACGTGGAAGCACATTTTGGGGGAGAGAACTTTGGTTTTTACATCAGTAACCAAAATCTCCTGCTCTCCCTGGGCTGGCGTTACCTGATGGAGAAGATGGGAAGAATGAAGGCTCCACTGCAGGCTGGTCTGGCTTTTAAGAAGAAATTCTGGCCAGCCACTCAGCTCTTGCTCTCATCCAGCCGGACTCTGCCACCTTGACACTGCTGAGTGGCTTCATGAATTTCACAGTATGGACTGAAATCTGCTTTTCACCTGAGTTTTTATTAGAAAAGCATTTTTGCCCCCTGTGGATTCTGAAATACGTGAATTTTACACGCTGTGAGTGGGGTTGGGCAAATTAAAAAACCAAGCATTTATTGATTTTAGGTCTACGTTTTAGCATATCTCAGGAATTTCGAGGCTGGACGTATAGTTGAGGTGATGATTTTTAAATGTTTTGAGGTGATGGTGGCACATCTGTGGAACTCTTGATACATTACTGAGGAAAGAGCAAGACAGGATCCTGCCCTTTGCATGTGTCATGTGTTATCTGGGGCCTTACTGTGGAAGTGAAAGGGATTGCTTCTGCTGAACAGGAGGTGTTCTTCTGGCCTCCGGGTTTGGGAGAGAGTTTCTAAACTCAAATTTCCTTTCTGTCAGCTCATGTAATCATAATTAGCAGGCACTGGTCCCTCTTATCCCAGTCCCCTATCTGACCTCTGCGCAGAACTCTGAAATCCCAAACATATTGGTGTGAATCTGTGTGAGTACTCTGGTTGTGGGAATTTTTTTTTTTTTCTTTTATTTGAGGGATTTATTTCTCTTTTTCTGATCAGGTGCACAGCACACTCCTGGTTCCCACACCGGAGAGGAAGCAGCTTCTTGCTGTACACTCTCCTGGGCAGTAATTACAATTTCTCAGGAATGAACTTGAGTTTGTAATTCAACGTTTCCCCATAGAACGATTGTGTAGCACCTATACAAATATTTGTTCCTGTTAAATGCTTGGGGAAAACAAACCCCAACATTACAGCAGACATCAGAATGGGTGTAAGGTAGCCACAGGAAAAAAGATTTGATTTCCCTGTCCTTGAACCTTGTACAACATTCATTAAAATCGTCGTAGTACTTCCACTGACTGCTGTAAGAATAATTCCTAAATATTTGCAGTTCCTGGTGGATTCTAGATTGATGTCCCTTAATCTATTTACATATTTAGTTGGCACAGTAGAGGTACAACAAATCTGTCATCATTGCCCACATATAAATCTTAAGGAGCAGCAGCTGAGCATCAGCATGGACCTCAGTTCCTGTGCTCCTCCAGTCCTGGAGGATTACAAATCTGATAAAGGAATGAACATAATTTTTTCTGATTAACTTTGTACTCAATCTTCTTCTTCTGGTGTCACACTAGTAGAGTTTATACCATCTTTTATTCTGTGTCAAACAGTCACAGAGGAGAGGATAACATGACAGATAAAGCAGTGGTGGTTAGCTCTTTCTGGTCTTTTTTTAAAAGTCCTTAAGGATGAGCATTTAGAGCAGAACAAAAGCTGTGAGATCTGGTGGTTGCCAGCCAGGATTTCTGGTGATTATTGAATAGTTTTAGTATTATGCAAGTCCACAGCAAAAGAGATAGAAAATGCAAATGTACAGCAAGCAACTATGACTTTTCCCACATTTTTATTTTTATTTTAATTTCATATGGAAAGAAAAAAGGCCAGGATAAAAAATATTTTAGAAAATATATTTTGATTGAATATTCATAGCCTGCTGGTGAAAAATGATGAGATTATTAAAATATGTGTTTTCCTCATGTGGAAATAAGGCCATCAGATGTCTGTCCCCATCACAAAGAAACGCAATTGAAATGACTGTCAAACTATTTACACAGTGATGGCTCTTATTTAAGCTGCCACCCTTAACACCCTGCAGCAGTACCCCCCTCTGCCTGCCTCATGGTGCCCCCACAAAACAAGCAGAGGTGTAGACTCAAAAAAGATTTTTAAAAAAGCAAACTTACATGGGGACTGCAGAATTTTTGTCTATGCTTGGGTTGGACTGTACGAACTATTTGAAACATTGCATTTTGGTGACTGATGTTTCAGTCTGAGTGGGGAAAAAAAATCCCTCGGTGTTTTTGGGTTTTTTTTTGTTTTGGTTTGGTTTGGGTTTTTTGGAGCACCTACTCATTTGTATGAATTTTTTATTTTTTAAGAGGTTCTCCTTTTTATTTTCCCCACGTAGAGTGGGAAGCCACGTTAGCTATCCAGAGGAAGTGATAAAAGTGTTTTATCTCCTTGTGTTGAATGACGAGGGGCTCAAGAGCAATGAATTCATGATCACAGAATCATAGAATGGCTTTGGTTGGAAGGGACCTTAAAGCCCATCCAGTGCCACCCCTGCCATGGGCAGGGACACCTTCCACCATCCCAGACTGCTCCAAACCCCATCCAGCCTGGCCTTGGGCACTGCCAGGGATCCAGGGGCAGCCCCAGCTTCTCTGGGCACCCTGTGCCAGGGCCTCCCCACCCTCACAGGGAAGAATTTCTTCTTAAAATCCAACCTAAACCCATTTTCTTTCAGTTTGAAGCCATGCCCCCTTTGTCCTGTCACTATGTGATCCTTCCTCTGCTCGACTTCCGAACCAAAGATTGTCCGCAGAGTTCCAAGTAAAACAAAAATTGAGACTCATTTAAGTTTTGCAATTTTACAGTGCAGCTGCAACTTTATGCTCTTGTGTCCAAAGAGGCCTAAAGGTAACAGCATGTGAAATTGTTCCTCTGCAGCACTTCGGGTCCGTGGGAGCTGAAGCCATGATCCTTTATCTGTGTCTGCACACACAGAGCTTGCAGCAAGGAGAAGAAATTAGATGTAGAAAGCTAGGTTTTGGTTAACCTTAACTGGGAAAAAAAAGTAGCTAAAAACAACAACATTCTCAAGCGCTCCCTACTCAAAAGTTAGTCACGAAAAGTTAGGAAAACAAAGCCAAATCAGAAGTCTTAATGAAATAAAAAAAGATGCTTTCAATTTGAATTCCAGTGCTGAGCTAGTAAGCAGCACATTTCCAAGTTTTTTCAACAGCCCTGAGGGTGATATGGCAAATATATATTTTACTGTGCTTTCACAGTAATTGTATTTCTGCAAAAGAGATTTGTTCTGGGTTATCTGTTGAACTCCATCCAGGTCTTTGGTGGAAAAACCCCTGCCTTTTGTCTACATTTCACTCCTGCATCATCAGCCAGACTGTTTCCATATAAAAACGTGACTGGAATTTGCAGGTATGTTAGTTATTGGTGATTTCACACCTGCTGAGAAGCCAGACCTTTGACAGCTATAAACAGATGCCTCTGTAATGCATTTGGTTCTGCTCAGAGAGTGGAAATGTTGTTTTGGCCTCTATTAAAATAATAATAGTGAAACCATAGCTTTACCCTAAGTAGTAAAACTTAGGCATTCACAGTCAGGAAAAAAAACTCTTCAGGATAAAACTATTCATGTGTTCATTACAAAGAAATATTTGCTTACATTAATTTTTAAACTATACTTTATCTGGTGCAAATGTTGAACAGGAGTGAAGTTGGACTAAGATGTTTAACCTGTGATTATTCATCAAGCCTGATCTTTGCCTGGAGTTTCAGGGCCAAATTCAGTGGGTCTGCAGGCAAACATTGCATTACATGAGAAACAGTGTTTTTCCATCCTTCAGGTGTGAAAAAAAGATGTCAGATATTCCATGTAATAATCCCTGGTTAGAAAATTTTAACTTCTGAAAATTGTTGTGCTGTAGCAATCTAGAATAGAGACACAGATGAGCTTCCAAATTGAAAATGACCCAGACATAGCCCATGAGGCCTCAGCTAACTGCAGTCTTAATTAAAGCTTGACTGTGGGCAGAAAAACTAAACCATAAAGTTCTTAAAAAATGCTTAGAGGTTGTAACAGTGGTTAGTAATGCTTTGCAATAATGTGTGTGCACCTCTGCCTCTTCAGTAATAAATGGATTGCATAAATGATAGATGTAGAAGCTTCCATAACCTGATGAGTTCATTATGGAATGAGATCTTTAACTCACGTGCAAGACTAATTGTAGAGGAAGAATGTTCATGCTGAGCCTGTTTGAAAAGAATGGTACACTAAAAAGCTTTAGAAGACATCAAAAATCTTTAAAAATCAAGTTACACCGGTAACAAGACCAGAATGTGCAGAAAAATCTAAGTTTTGATTTATTTATTTTTAATTAGTGAGTGCTCTGTGTAGTGCAGTGAAAGAAACCGTGTTTGCCAGCGTTTCTCTGCTTAATGTACTTTATGAGAAAACTCCATGTCCTGAAGCATTTAAATCTAATTTAAATCTAATCTAGTCGATGTCTAGTTTTATATTTTTTAATTCTATTTTATGTATTTCTCTTCTTGGTATCCAGTTCTTCCTCTATCTCTGTTCTCTCTCACTTTCATGTGACCTTTCTTGCTCTTTTCAGCTTCCTTTTCCTTTCACCAACGGAATTTCCATAGTGGAGGCACTAAAACCTGCAAAACCTCTTTTGGTGGGACGTTTTGCTGTGCTGTCATTCTGAGGGTGCCTGTTTTGATCAGGAGCCTGAGAGCTGGAAGACATTGCTGGAGGAAAAAGCCAGATCCTCTGCTCTCTCTGGTGCACAGGTATTTGCACACCTTCAGGCTCGGGTTGTCTTCCCACCCTGTCCAAATCCTGCAGCAGCTTTCCCTCTCCTCCATTCCGGTGAGGCCCCCCGCGCTGGGAGAGCTTTTGGTTGTGATCTGGATTCACACTTCACGTAAGTGTGGAGATTAATTAAGTGAGGGATGGATACCCAAGACATTCATAATTAACGCCTTAAGTAAGTCATAAACCAGGACTCCAAAGATGAAAGCTCCTTGCTTGACTGATTCACTGAATCACACATTCCCTCTTGACCACAGTTTTAAGGGCACGCTCTTTGCCAGCTCTGTGCCCGTGCTTTGAGAATTATTCACTTCAGAGCTTCCTGCACCATCAACAGCACAGTATTTTTTCCCAAGCACGTTAAATCTTTTCAACGTGCATCACTCCATGAGATCTGATTAAACCTTTTAGACCTGTGAGTAGATATTTTGCATATTGAAAGATTTAATCTCATCCTTAAATCTTGCTGGCTCCCAGGGTTCCCCACATGAAAGGTGTTCTCCCTCAGCTTTGAAGACCCTTCCATTTTCATCCTGGAACACTGTGATGACTCTAAGGGGGAGTCTAAGAGGAAGCAAGTTACTTTGAACCTTGTTTTCTGCTACAGGGTGGGCACGATTTCAGTTTCAAATTTACTACTTAAAAAAAAAAAATTCTGGCCTCTTTCAAGGAGTTGCATACTTTTTTCTTTTCAAGGAGAGTGTTTGGAGTCTAGTCCAGCACTCCTAAAGTCTAAGAGAATCAGGGACAAGAAGGGAAGCCAGCATGGCTAAAAGCAAATTAAAGAGGTTATTAGAAGTATAAAAGACACCTTTCAATAAGTGGAGTCCAAATGGAGATTGCAGAAAGGATGATAAACCGTCTGGCAAGCTAAATGTGAAGCCATAATAAAGCTGGCCAAAAACGATTCTGAGGAGGAAGGGTTCAAAATCTAACAATAAAACAATTTTTTTTAGGGGATACATCAAAAGCAGGAAGTTTGCCAGCAAGTCAATGGGGACAATATATTACTGAAATGTAGAAAGGCCGTTCTAGAAGGACAAGTCCACAGCAGAAAAGCTGGGAAGTATCACATGGGGGAATGCTCATTGAGGAGAGATTCCCTCTTGGATCCAGTTGCTGGGGGCTGTCCTGAGGACCTGCTGATACTGGGGCAGTTTGATAGCAAAGTGGATTAGAATAAATCAACACAGCAAAAGGGGTAAGGGCCACATTGTACCAGTGCAATTTGTGCAAAAACTCTGCAGAAACTCAAAGAGCAGACACTTCTTACTGTACCTTACCCCTTCAGTCAGCCTTGGTTTAGAGGTTTATCATATTCTGTGTCTGACTCTGCTTCTCCAAAAGTCTTCAGGACAACCAGGCAATGTCAAATTTGTATCTGACTTTCATATTTCCAAACTGATACAATTTTCCTTTGTTACAGCCAAAACAGCAACAAAAAACCCCAACCCAAGCCCATGCTTGTTGCAGAGCAAAACAGATCAAATTTCCAGCCTCAGTTCTTTAGCACGAATAATTGTTCCAAATCCAGTTGAAAGGCAATACTGGGTTCTTATCTTTGCTTGATTTTTGACAGGAGACCACCTTTTGTTCTGGCTTGAAGTCTTACCAGCTCCTTCAGTCTGATTCAGGCTCATGTGCTGCCCAACTGGAGTGGAGAGGAAGAAGCAATTCCACCTAAAAATCAAACAGGGACTGAGAGACATTTGGTGGTTCATATTTCTGGGAGAAAAGCTGGCGTTCCCACTTCCATGGAGTATTAGCGTGGCTGGTTTGAAGGCCTGGCCTCAGCTCTGTTCCCTGTCCCCAGTGCTCGGGGGGAAAATAAGGATTAAGTGATATTTTTGGTTAAGACATTCAAGAGCCACCTGGTCCCTGCCTGATCACCAGCAGAAGTCAGAACAGCCAGTTCATATTCCATTTCCTCTGGTCCCTCTGGAGCTCTGGAAAGCAAGGAAAAAGCCTAGAGCTCTGCACTTCATCTCTTCCCTTCAGCACTCCCATTCCTGGGTACAAACCCTGCCATCTGCATGGAGGGCTGAAGTACATTTGAGGATAAAAATCCATTTTGCCCATCTTGTACCCACTAAGCTTCTGCACAGAAAATGACTCCATCTGGCCCTTTTTTGCCCCCTATTTTTACAGTCAGTGCCATAAACAGCCTATACATAAACATTCCTACGAGTTGTGGGCAGGTAGGGCTGTGTTCAATAACAGCACAATGCTCCCACTACTGTGCAGTGAAACCCTTCCTGCCTGTGTGGTTCAGGGCTGGCACATTCTGTGTGGGGAGATGAACCCCAAACGCCTGTTGCTATAAAGCAGATGTGCTCATTTCATCCCAGTGCATCCTAAATGCAGAGAATGTTGGTGGTGATAATATGTGGGCTTGCTACTTTCATTTTAGGTCAAGGTTTGATTTTACTCTCCAGCTTTACTTTTGAGAAACAGGGTGGTTGTTCCTAGCTGGAAAACTTTGAGCAACTTATCTGAACATAAAGATGAGCTTTACCAAAAATGGGGAATTGGGACCCAGCTGTACATAACAGGATCTTAAACACTGACTTCTGATCCCTAAACACACCCCATTTGTTTGTTTGTTTGTTTGTTTGTTTGTTTTGCTTATTTGGGGTTTTGTTTTGGTTTTCCTCTCATCATGAATGGCAAATGGAGACAGAAACTGTAAATGAGCATCTCCAGGTGGTTGTTGCCTTTGTTATACTTTGAGCTACTGGTTTTGGTCCTTTTCACTGCCAGACACAAAACTTTTTGGGTTCTGTGGTGCTGGCATTGCCTGCAAAAGCTTCAGGAATGAGCAGGCCTTTTAGAGACACTTGAAAGCATAACTGGAAAGGATCACCTGCTTACCTGAGAATGCCTTCAGAGAGTATTGCTGATACTTTTTTGTGAAATATTTTGGGTTCGGTAAAAGAGAAAAGTAAGTAGTTTCTGCCTGATACACTTCAAATATATCTTTTTTTTTTTTTTACTTATGATGATCATAACTGTCTGCACTAATGAATTTTTAGCTTTTATCTTTGTTTGCAATTCATAGGGTGAGTTTTTTTCCAATTTTATGAAACTTGCATAATTAAAAATTTTGTAATTTTTCAAACTGAGACAGAACCATCTTAATTCCCTTTAATTCACAGAAATTTGACTTGTGGAAGGGAGGATGAATTTACTGAGATTTACTTCAGATGTGCTACAGTTACTTCATGAGATCTTCAAATGCCATTTCAGATGTTCATCTAAACTAAATGTCTGCCTTTTGCGGTGGTGGGGTGAAATCCTCTTTGCCCATAAATTAAGAAAATAAAAAAGTTATGTCTGTGTTTACAGAACCTCACAAGTCTGCAAATGACAGGACTTGGTTAATTTGTGCCACAGCTATTCTCGAGGATCACTCTGCGCTCCTTTTCTCCCGGCAGCGTTTCTGCCCAAAAAAAAAAAAAAAAAAATTAAAAAAGCAGAAATGACCATTTTTGCGCTGGTCTTTTTCTAGCTTAAAATGCTGCGGGGGTTATAGCTGCCCTGGGGGCTGCGGTAGAGGAGGGTGAGGAAGACCAGGAGGATGAAGATGAGGAGGAGAGTGAGGATAAGGGTGAGATGAGGATGTAGATGAGGATGAGGAACAGGATGTGGGAGAGACTGAGGCTAAGGACGTGGATGAGGATGCGGATGAGGATGAGCATGGGGAAGAAGGTGAGGCTGAGGCTGTGCATGAGGACGGGGATCGGGATGCGGATGAGGATGAAGATGATGCGGTGCTCTCCCGGTGCCGCAGCGCCACCGCGCGTCCCGTCCCGTCCCGTCCCCGCGCCGCGGGTGCATCTCCGGGAGCATCTCCGGGAGCCTCGGCATTCCCAGCCCGCGGGGAGCGGGGACATAAACCCCTCCAGAACAGGTAGCCAGCCTCGGAGGGGTGTCGGAGCTGGGTTTGAGCAGCTCTCGGCGCACGATGCAGGAGCCGTGCCCCGGCTCCCGCTGCCCGCCCCGCTGACGGGCCGGGCCCGTCTCGCCTGCAGCCGGAGCTGGCTGGGGATGGCCGGGGTGAGGAACGAGCGCCGTGCCTTGCGATTTAACAGGAAACAAACTGTTCCTCTGAGCTCCACAGCAATGCCAGTGTCCCCGGGCCTTGCCAGCACCTCGGGCTTTCCTGCATTGCCCGCCCAGGAGATTCCCGTGCCCGGCTCAGCCCCTGCCAGGATCATCCCTGAACACAGCTCAGCATTTCCTCCGAAGCTCAGCTCCACGCGAAATTCCCACATCTCTGTAATTCCTTCACATTTTCATATTTCATCGGAAATAAAACCCCCAAAACCTGAACAAACAAAAGGAACCTCAGCGAGGTTTTTCCCAGAGAGCGATACATGCACAGGTATTTACCCTGCAGCAGATCTTGCATAACCTTTGAAAGATGACTTTATTCCTGAAAAACTGATTTATGGAACAGCAAATGGATGGATGGATGATCCCCAGGGGGAAAAAACCCATGTAAATCATCACTGGGAAGCATGTGGAAAGATCACCAAATTCCAAGTTGATGTTCAGAGAATTCACAGAATTCACAGAATTCATAGAATGTATGGGTTGGAAGAGACCTGCAAGATCATCGACTGCAACCCGTGCCCTAACACCTCAACTAGATCATGGCACCGAGTGCCATATCCAGTCTTTTTTTAAACACATCCAGGGACGGTGATTCCACCACCTCCCCAGGCAGTCCATTCCAGTACTTTATCACCCTTTCTATTACTGGACTGATAACATTATTAGCAAATATTTCACATGAGCCTAGTTTGCATGTTTCCAGGTAACTGTGCTGGGTTTAACAGCTCACATAAACATAACGAGATCTGGTGTATCACATTATATGAAAGCATTGAGTGAGGAACTGGCAATAGTTCATCCAAAATATTGCAGTGAGATATGAAAGGATTTTTGCCAGTCAAGGTAGAAATTCTCCAGTGGGAGGGGATGATATGTTTTGTCCTTAAAATATGGGATTCTCCACAAATAAAAGCTCCACTTCAGTAGTCAGCCATGTGAGAAACATCCCTTTCTCATTGGTTTTGATATCTTAATTAAACACATTTGCCCAAGGAGGCAAAGACAGAGTGTCTGAGTGGTCATCTCAGCGTGGCTGATGTCAGCAGACAGAAGTGACACATGGCAAATACATTTAATATCCCTTTTGTCCTGGGAGCAGGAGTTCCCCTGCCTCACGACTCAGAGTGCTTTGTATGGGATTTCTTACTTGTGCTGTCTCACATCGTGTGTTTGTGTTCCTTCTCAGATGAACTTTGGTTCTGACCCTGCTGAGGGTGCATTGCTTGTTTTGGAAACACTTGCAATATGCCTGGACTGTTTGTTTTCCACCCCAACGTGCTGCTACATTCCTGCAAGCTTTCTCTGGTTGTAATGCAATGTTTGGCCGGGAAACAGAGAACACAAATGAAAAACAGTGCCCCGGTCTAAGGGAAATGTAGTGAAACTGTGACAGAAAGTGTTTTATTGGAAACAAGACAAAGATTTCCAGAGAATTAATAAACAAGCAGCTGCTCAGCATCTCTGCAAGACCATCAACTCCAGATGTGTACTTCCTGGAAGGATCAGAGTATTTTGTTTAACTCTCTTCCTCTGCCCTCAGCAGGTAGGAGAAACAGAGGTCAGGTCTGGTGCTTATGTTCCAAAGGAGATAATTAGGTATTTAATAAGTGTAGCAACAATACAATTTGCATGACCAGCTAACCATCTACAGATTTTTTTCCAGTAATAGATCCAAACCACTGACTTTCTCCAGGTATTTGCTGAAGACCAGCACTTAACAGCATGTAAAGAGTCAGGCTCCAAAGGGGCAGCAGCAGGAAAACACTTCTCCCCTGCAGAGCTAAGCAGAATCTGTCTAATGTCAATGTTGGGTCTCTTTGCCACAACAGTGGAGTATTAGAAGGGTTAAGAGCTGTATATTCTGAAACAAGGGCCCAACTCCTCCACAAAGAAATAGAAGTTTCAAAACCAGTGATGGAGCTCATGAGAGCAGACCCTGGTCCCCAGGAAGCCACAGCACCATCAACTTCCTGCACTGGGATAGATGGAAGCCCAGCTACTGAGGTGAGTCCAGGTACAGAGCAGACCTGAATTCAATAGCAGCAGGTTATGTCACCTCAGAGGGCTAGAGAGGAGCTCTGCTGCCCTGTCACCACCCTGACAGTGCTAAAAACTTCGGTTCCCCATGATAGCTAACACCTTTCCCTTCAAAACTACCCAGAAGGATACAACATCTCAGGGCAACCCTAGAAGTGGATATTCCCTGTGGATACATCACAGACTGGCCCAGCTGGGGACTCTCTCTTCCCAGAAGTACAGCTTGCAGAGCTATTGAATATTAAGTACTGAGTATTAATACCAAAGTGTTGTTGGATGTCACCAGATGCTTTGAATCTCAACAACAGAAGCAGAAAAGTAAGTGTGAGGCAAATCAGAGAAGGAGGCTCAGGTAGGCACTGCCTCATCCAGCATGAGGAGACTTGAGGATCTTGGAGTTGAGAAAAACTGAGTTAAAGACATGAGGTTTTACAAAAGCTGAGAAAGAGGCAGAGTCCTATATCACCAACTCAGTTTCTTTCCTGGTTACTAAAATAGCAATGGAATTGATAATTAAATACCAGTGGTGGGCTCTGCAGATGTGCCTGAGCCTGGCAGAACCCAGCATGCCTTTTACACTGCAAACAAAGCTATTTTATTGCTAAGCTAAGCAAGTCAGCCACAGACTGGGATCTGCTTCACTGGGATCTCAAAATGCTTTGTTTGTGCTCAGGTGAATTTCTGTGTGAGCACCCAGTGAGCAGCAGCACGTCCAGGAACCTGCTTTCTCTGGTGCAGATGATGACTGGGTCACCCCATCCACGAAAGAAGGGGACGAACAGAGAGGATTTGCCTCAGGACCGTGTTTGCACAAACCTTTTCTTATAAAGAGAGATGGTCAGGAGGCAGGACTGGCTTTTGCCCTGTGAGGGGAGGTAACAAAACTGGCACTGCACTGCAGTGACAAAGTGAACCTTGTGACCAGCAGCACAAAGCCTTCGAGCAGACAAACCCTTGCGGAGAAGCAGAATTTCCGTAAGTACATTTGCAGATCATCGCATGAACACTGAAGTGCCCGTGGAGACAAAGGACAGGGACAGGACAGCTCCAGAGCTACCTGGGCCTTCTCTCCCCCTAACAAAGCAGCACAAAGGGGCTTGCAGTGGCAAATAAACCCAGCTGCGGTTTGCAAAAGGCATTGGTGTCATTGCAACTTCCTGCATCCTTAGGAAAGTCTGGATAGAAAGTTCCTAGTGGGAGTTTAAACTTGGTATCGCTGCACAAAGCCAGCATGGCTTATGTTCAACATTTTAAAAGGTTTTATACCATGCATTTATATATAGCGGAATGTACAGCAGACATGGGAAGTCATCAGATGTCTGGCTTGTCTGGAAAGTTGCTTTCTCACTCTCTGTATACATCATGCAGCAGGGACAGCTTAAAGCTGGTGTCCCCATGTAGGACTGCCACAAACACTTTTTCTTTTTCTTTGAAGTCAGAGAAGCTTTGGACTTACGGCCTTTCTCCTCTGACTGCAAACATAAACCTCTGTAATTGCACCCAGGCAGATCTTTGTTCTGGTGAAGAACATACTCTCAGTTTTGGCTTTGAGATCCTCTGTGTAACGAGACAGATTTCCAGAGGCATGAAGGGTGGTGGGGTGGCTGACTTTCAACAGCAAGGGGATGCCTGAATTCCTTCTGTGCCCTTGGAGATCATTCTTGTGTGTATTGTTCTGCCACTTGCCTAGAAAAAACAGTTTCTGCAATTTAGGAGTTAAACCCAGCGTTAGCAGCAGAAAAATCAGTGCACATAAGGATGAAAACCCATTTGGTTCTGGGCAGAGGCACAAAGCACTTTGGGGCCCTGTTTAATATTCACTGCGCAAATTTCTGAGAAATTAATGTCCACTGTTTGTTTGTTTGTTTGTTAGTTTTTGGGTTTTGGGTGGAGGGGAGGGATGGAGGATTCTTTTTATATCAAGACCTGCAACAAGGTGTAGGGTAAAACTGATTAAATCCATTTCATCCTGCATTAGCAATGATCTCTCCAGGCTTCTGGTGGTAGCTGGACATTTCAAATCTTGGCAAAGTTTGTTCTTTCTTGTAGATGAGCTAAACTACATTTTCACCCCTTGAGAACACAGATCACAGCTCTGCTTCACCAGCTTCAGCTGAGGGTGTCACTGACACCCAAAATAGAGCAAGGAACAGCTAAATGCATCCGGTGCTAATACTGTTAGTGCTGGGGAACCTGGTACTCCTGGGATCTTCACCTTTTTTAAAAAGTCCAAAGACAATTCAGAAGAAAGGTTGTTACAGAGTGCAAAAAGGTGAGCGAGTAACCTTTGAAGTTACCTGCTTTACAGTAGCTCTAAAAACCATTTTATTTTCTGTGGGAACAAAATATGGAAAGGTGACTCACGTCATTCACATCAGTGGCTGGGCTTCTCAGTGATATGTAAAGAATTTATCAATCCATCTTACCCCAAATTATTGTGATTAGATTCTGTTCATTTGTTTGAAAAAAACCAACCAAACAAACAAAAAAACCCCCAAACCAAAACAGCTTGTATGTCTAATTCTTGTCAGGCTTTTTGCTGAAAGTCTTTTGTATGTAAATAAAGTTCAGAAAATAATAGTGCAAGGCTTTAAAAAGACTGGCAGTGTGCTCATCTTATGCAAAGTGCTTGTTCTTAAAGGTTGTGTTTTTAAAGAGAAAGACTTTGTCTATATGGAGCATGCTTGGAAACGCTGTTCCTTTATCTTTGTCCAAAATGCTGAGTGCCTGCAAAAGCAGCCTTCTCCTGTGGAGACAGGACACCAGTCCTGTGGTGGTGAGTTTATTAATTCGAAAAATGTTCTGTATGCCTAAAAGATGGTTGGTTCTGTACACCCCCAAGTTTTATTAGAAATAGTTTCCCCTATACTGTTGTACATCCCTTCATTCTCTTATAAAGTTGTTGTCCTACCCCTGACATTGCGTCCATCACCTATTCCCCTGCTAATTTTCCAGTATGTTCCCTATCCATTGTTACATTTCCCTGGGGAATGGTATGATCCTCCCAAGAGACCCCCACAAGCTGTAACTATGTTAGCCTGACCCTTCCTTCCTTTCTGTATCCCACTGGCCCAGGGCCAAGAACCCACACCTACCAAACCCCAGACAAAACCCGGCTCCGCCATTGTTCTTCCTCTTTTTCCTCCTTCATCCCTGAGAATAAACATAAGGAAACTGAGCCTCTGTGGATCTCTCGCCTGGTTTCTGAAACATCTCCCCTCTGAAGCCCCCCAAGACTGGGCTGGCCTGACAAGTTGGGGGCGCCCAGGGGGGAGAGAGTTTCAATCCATCACTCAGACTCAGCCCCGGAGTCCTGTCAATCCTCCTCAAATCCTTCCCTTATCCCTAGAAAGTTCTATGATATTCGATGTTTTGTTGGTTGCCCAAGATGTCATTTATGCCTTTGAAACCTGACTGGTTCTATGCAAATATAAGCCCGCCTTTGTTCACTCCCTTTGTATTCTCCTATTGGCCGAATGCCGTCCACGCCTACTGTGCCCACCCTCCTTTAAAAATTCATCCTCCCCATTATCTGGGTCCCAGTTGGCCCGATAAGGATTTGGAGAATAAACTGCTCTTGGATTACCCGACCAGCTGGTGCCTCCCTGTCCTCATTACCTGCAAAGCTCGCTGCTTGCTCTTGCAAGGAGCTCCTTAGCCGCAGTCCAACTCAAGGTTCCTGAGCCAGAGGCGGCCCCATCCTGCGGCCGTGTCCTAAGCCGGAGCCAGCCAGGACACACTTAGGGTGAGGGCTTGGGACAGCCGCACAGTCCCTCTCTTACCTGTTTGACCCAGACTGATTTCATTCCCCCACAGGGCAGGGCACCCCAAGCACTGGGGTTTGAACCCACCCAGTGGACGCAGGGGCGGTTTGGGGCAGGTTCTGATGTCAGCTTGGTTCCCGTCTGTGGGAAACAGAAAATGCAGCAGAACCACTTCACTGTGAGCGTTCTGTGAAGCTGCCAATGAACTACTTAGGAAACCTTTGCAAGACTGTGAGAGTATAAACCTCCAGCAAGACTCAAACTCCAGCTCATCTGTGCAGCTTGGGTAACGCCTCTGTTGCCCTTGGTGGGTGTATAAAGTCAGGAATTACAAGGTGATGGGGTTTGCCTGTTCCAGGCAAGTGGGTTTGTTAAATCCACACGACCTTCTGTCCCAGAAAAAACCCTTTAAGCAAAAGGCTGGATTTTACCCAGGTTTAGAAGAGCAGATTGCTTTTCCACGGGCTGAGTTAGCAGGAGTCTGCGACCAGCTGGTGGCAGTGATCAAGCACTCTGTGATAGGCTGGGAAAGACTAAGCCTTGCTTTAATGACAGCTGTGCTTTGGTGCGGTTTCTTTCTTTAAGCTGAGTTCTGCTTGATGGAAATCATACCAGAACTCGAAGAAGGGAAAAACCATTGCTGGAAAGGTAAGATATTGCTAAGTGGTTGTAGGAAATACCGTTTTATAGATAAGCTGCTCTTTCTTGGGGCATGTTTTAAGCAAAGCCATTTTCATTCGGTATTGTCTCTGCCACTCGAAACTTGTAACAACTCACGTGTAGCTTAGCATGTGTCTTCTGTCCTACTAATGAAGTTTTTAATATATTTTTTACAGTATAATCAATAAGGCCACTGATTAGGTTCTAGAAATACTGCTCCCCAGTTCTGTAGCTCTCACACCTGCTCAGTTTCCTCGTGCT
Organism: Dryoscopus gambensis; assembly: GCA_013389985.1. Lineage (NCBI taxonomy): Eukaryota > Metazoa > Chordata > Aves > Passeriformes > Malaconotidae > Dryoscopus > Dryoscopus gambensis. The sequence continues at coordinate 28,948 of WEIT01022890.1, read as the reverse complement.
GGGTGGCAGCATTGCTGGTGCTTTTGTTTTAAAGGGTGTATGTTGGTTTTGGGAGTGGGGGAAGGATGTTTCAAGTTCAGTGTCGTTTCTGATGGGTGGTTCTGGTTCCTTTAGTGTGTCCCTCCCCCGAGTGCTCAGCTAGAGTGGGCAGAAGCCAATGCACTGAGGAGGGCTGGGTTTCTGACTTTTTTCCTGATTTGCTCAAATGCTACAAATTCCCAGGGAAAAAAACCCAAACAAAAACTCGAACTTTTTTCTTTTTTTAAAGCCATGTAATTAAGTCCTGAATTACATAAAGCTGCATCAATTTGCACCCACTCAGTTGATCCAAGTGCCTGTAAGCAACACATCACCTCCCTTATGATTTAGCTGCTTATTCACATATTCCCACTGAAACTTAGCTGCCCCTTGAGCAGAATGATGTGCCCAGAGTAACAAGGAGGGTACAGCTATTTTGTGGATTGAAAGCATTTTTAAAATCATGAACATCTCAGTACCTTGCTTCTTCCTGCTCAGAAAGTGGTGCCTTACTTATTGCTTGGGTATGAGCTGCTCTGGTTTCCCTTGTATCTCACTTTTTTTGGGTACACAACTTTTATTTCTGGCAGAGGAAGCACGAAAATGTGCCTAAATCAGGGTGGTTATTTTGATATAAAAAGGTTTCCGAGGCAATAAAATACTAAGTGTGTACATATGAATGACATTAAAGGACCAACACTGGTGCCCCAGTCAGTGAGAGGCAGGACTAGAATGACAAAAATGAGCGTGGCCTTTCTTTCCTTGAAGACAACAGATCTAGAGCCAATCTTGAGCATCAAGAGCCCTCAATCTACCAGAAAACATGCAGGCATTAAAGCATGTAAATTAAACTGCTCTAGTATAATTGAGGACCAATTTCAGGACTGGATTTCACTTTCAAGGAAATTGGGACATGTGGATTTGCAGCACAAGTGCACAGGAGCTGAAAATGCAGAGCAGGTCCAGCTGTTCTGCATAAACCCTGAATGGCCCTTGCTGAAATGATTATGCCTAAAAATACAATGAAATACATCTGATGAAGGAGAAAAAACAGGAATTGGTAACTTGCCCTGATCTTCTCTTTTTCCACATGTAGTTTTATACAAAGTCTAATTTCCTCAGGTAATATTAAACAATTAATAAACTTAATTATCTAGAGAGTATGGATGCCTATTTGGATAGCATATTAATTGGTGCCAATTCTTTTCTTTGATTGTGAAGATGATCACAATCTCCTGAGTAAGACATGTGACTACTAGAACAAGCCTTGCACAGCAAAAATGAACAAAGACAGGCAAATACAAGTTAAAATGAAAAGAAACTCGCAAATGCTGCTTTATTTAATTCTTACAATAGGGAGGCACTTTTACACTAAAAAAGAAGTGCAGAGGTTTCATTATTAACTATAAAATCCAAGAATATCATTCCATGAAAACAAAGAGTAATAGTGTCTGCGTGAGAAAGTGATTGGTTCTTCCTTTCATTTCATTTCTATACAATTTATTACATTTAAACAACCAAAACCTAAAAAAATCCCAAAAAAACAACAGCAAAAAACTTTTTCTTCTGTTCCTGCAGGCCATAAGCATTTAGAACACTGGTGACACTTTGCTTTGTGTTCCTCATCTCATACTTTCTGTGCCTGTTGTACAAGGCAGAGCCTGACCCAGGGCCTTTCCAGGATTAATGGGTGCCACACAGATATTATAAATAAAGTGATCACGTGTTTATTTGATGTCAAAAGTCCCAATTCAGCTCTGCCTTGCATGCAAAACCTGCTTGTTTCAGTCAAGTTATTCTTCAGCTGAGACCTGCATGCAGAGTGTGTGTGCTGGGATGGTGGAAGAGCAGGGAAGGATGACTGCGGGGAAGGATTTCCCCTCCATGGAGCCAGAATTCCAAGCTTGCTTTAGATGTCATCCTAGGAAAGTGAACTAGGAGTAATGGCAATTAGCCCCTGGGTGTCAGCTTCTTGCTGGGCAGACTGGGAGGCTGTACTGGGTGAAAGTTGGGAGCAAATCCTGTATTCTGTTATCCAAATGGGAAGTGAAGTTACCAGTAAGTTCAGCCAGCAATAACACTGAAAGATGGGCTCAGATTCTGCAGCACTGCTGCACTGACCTTGCATTCAACACTGGAAGAAACCCCACTGATGTCACTCAGAACATCCCTGGAGAAAGGCAGTCCTCCAAATGGGTATTGTCACAATCCAGCCTTCTGGACATCCATTTCCACTTCAGTGTCTCAAGTGAAGACAGCAGAGCTGGGGTCAGGAATACTGGCAGATAAATGTCTCTGTGCTTGATGGATGAGAGGATATACTTATACCTCACAGCAATTCTCTTGCCATTTATTTGGTTTGGGGTTAACAAAACCACCAGGTGAGCTGCGCAGGGAGGCTTCTGGTGGTGTGAAAATGAGCTTGGAAGTGGAAAAAATACTCGAAGGATGTTAAAGAAATATTGGAAATGCTCGAAATCAGCCCACCCGAGGAAAGCAACACTTTTCTAATTACCTGTTGGTTTACTAAAGTTGGCTGAGCAGAATATGGCTTTACGTTCTGATGTTACTGGCAAAAATCAGACTTTCATGGGCAGCAGGGCTCACAAATCAATCTGTTCTGGAGCTCTCTGAAGGCAAGGTTACCCTGAATAAAGGGAATATGATGGACCATGAGACCGTGCTTATGCTGAGCAGTGCTAGATTTGATAGAAGTATCTGCTGCAATTCCTTGGTTTTACTCAGCAAACTCCAGTTTGATGTCCTGTGATGCAGAGCTCCTTCCTTCAAGCCACTTCCTCTGGTTTTTAAAATTGCCTGGGGTGTATTTTAACCCACTTTGAAAGTAAATGACCCAATCTGAACCAGAACTCTTTTAAAAACCTCCAAAGCTGGGTTCTACAGACAGAAGAATTAAAGCTGGTCCAGTATAACTAAAGCTGTTTTCAAAAACTGAGCTACTTAAAGAAACACTTCCATTTTCAAGCTGCTTTACCAACATAGATACAACCTGTAAACATATTCACAGAGAATTTGGGCCATAGATTCCAGGGTATTTTTTCCTTTACCAAAAGCACATATTACAAAACCTGTAGAGATTTTTCTTTGCATGTTATGCTTGAAAAAGTTTAATAAGACTGGTTTCATTTAGGTTCTAATGCATCAAAATTATTTGCAACTTGTAACTTTGTGCTGGTATATGAAAAATAAGATGTAAAATTCTTTATGAACAGAAATTCCTAAACTTTCTCTCCAAGCTAAAAATATCAAGGACATAGCATGAACACGGAAGATAAATCTAACTTTAACACTGATATATATAAAAGAATGT
>WEIT01022890.1:4666-22884 GCA_013389985.1 Dryoscopus gambensis | reverse complement strand
AATCAACAGCCAGTTCAAGCTACTGTTTGGTCACCACAAGTCCAACCTGCACTTTTCTGGGGGTACATAACTTCTTTGATTCCAGCTGTGCAACAGTGATGGCCCCAAGGGTCACAGTGATTTTCTAGATGGAAGAATGGCAGATGACCAAAGATGTCACATGTAACTTTAACACATCATTTCACTTGGTTCTGGTGCACTTTATATTTGCAAGTAGAAGAAAATATTAAATATTGGTACCTTCAGCTGGAAAAGTTGATGTGTAACCATCATTTCTGATGATGAATGCCACTCTTAAATTTATAAGCGAGAATGTTTTACAGGGAACCACTTTGGCTACAGTTGGGAGGTGAAATCCTGTTTCACCTGCAGTTTTAAAGGTACCCAAGTGCTCACTACAGGTTCTTATTTTGGGGAAAAGCCTGGATGAGCCACAGTGTATAATTATGCTCTAGCTTGGGATGTAAAGGGATGTCAGTGGAAACTTAAGGACAACAAAATGTGTTTTCAATTTGGAACTAGCATGATGCCATTACTGTACACACTGCTCCCTTTCAGCTCAGTGCATTTGGAAGGAAAGGTTAAAGAAAACATGATGTAATGGATCCGAGCTAAGATTACGTAATGTAATCTCCCTGGCATGAGTGATTAGTGCTTAGTCACTGCTGCAGCAATCGTTAATAGAAAGATATTTTCTGCTCATGATTATAGGAACTAATTTTCAAAATATTAAGGCTACCACCTCCACTGCAAGCGTGAGTAGGTCTATTTTAGTTTGATTTTTCACCCAGCTGGGGGGCTTGGCAGCTGCTAGGAGAATTGTAAGATCACCTGTGAGTCAGAGGAGTTAGAGTCCGCTATGGACAAGGCAAGAGGCACTGTTTCATTAGAAACCAAGGCAAACATAACACCCGTGTCTGTGGATGGGCGAATAGTCAGAGTCACATTTATTAGCCAATCTTCAGCACTGTCAAGATTATCTGTTTTAAAGAGAATAATTGAAATTAGTAAATCCATCTGCTAATGAAAAATTAATATGGGGTTAAAAATTAGTATTTTAATCTCCTCCCCGCTATAGAAAAATTAGGGCTAATTTTGGAACTTATAGAAAGAAATGGAATTCTAAAGAAACCCAAGCAAATAAAACAAAAAAAATCCCAGCTAACTTTTAATCCTGGATTTTCAATAGTGCCCAACCTTTGCAATTAAACCTCTGAATGTAAAGCACTCCAGAAACTGAACAGATGACACTACTGGGATCAGAATTCTCATTCAAGCAAATGCCTATCACAAGTTAAGGGAATCACTGGTGGATGCAGTGGTGTGTAGCTGAGTTTGAGTGGGTTTTTTAATTTTCTTTGTTTTAACCATTCATCAGTTCCATCACCAGCCCAGCAGAACACATAGGGATAGAAAAATACTTACTGTAGTTTATCTGGAATGCTGCCATTCCAGTGCCAGGGTAGAAGGATCCTCTCCCCACTGCTACTAAACAGTGTTTGCTTTGTTTTTCCTGAATAACTTCATTTACTCCTGAATGTCCCTGGTTCATCAGGTTCCAGGCCCGGATACACCCATCCAGCCGAGGGTTAATCTGTACCAGAATGACAGCACTGGGGGTTTGAGTCCAAAGTTGGTTTGAAAATGTTAATAATGAGGCATTATTTTACATATCAGCTTCTTTCTGGGTAGTTAATAACGGCCTTATCAATGCTATAGGTTACAGCAGGGATGCTGGGAGAAAACAAAGGGCAGGCATTTGCTATCTCAGCCTTCAAAAGGTGTTTCTGGTTCAACATTTCCCACTTTGCTGCCAGGGATCTGGACAAAAAGAGATTGCTTCCACTTTTAACGCTCATGTTGTGACCTGGACAAAAGGACAGCAGATTTTCTGTAGCTGAAAGATAATGATCACTAGCAATGCTCCTTGCTCAAAGCTTTCTCTTTAGACCAAAGTACAAAGAAATTTCTGGAATTGTCTTTTATTGGATAAAGGGACGTTATTGCATTGTTATTGCTTCACTTCTGAGCAACAATTGATTTTTTTTTAATTTTTTAAGAAAAAATAGATTTAAATTCTCTGATTAGATTGCCAATTAGTTTGAAGGCTCCTAGACTGTAAAGCAGACAGTTGCAACAATTTGACTGTACCCATTCCTTGAGGTGGGGAGACTGAAAGAATCATGGGCCTTGTCCAGCTGGAGCTGTTATAAAACCTTGTGCAAACGAAAGCTCCCTGTGCTGCCTGCACAGGGAATGCTGCACCTACTGAGAGCTCAGCAAAAGCCAGGAGCAGGACATGAATCACCCTGAAATGCACTCTCAGCAGCAGTGGGGGTGATTTAGGGAATCTTAAAGCTGTATTAGGAAATAGGCTACAGAATGCTCCAAGCTTAGACCAGAAGTGCTGTGTTTTTAGAAGTGAAACCTTACTGAAGGCACACTGCAAAGCTTCACGCATGTTTCTTTTCAAAACAGTGGTTTAATAACCAGACTTTCATTTTCTAAATGGGTTCCATGCCAGGCTTGCTTCTCCTGTGACTCCCAGGAGTACGAAACTGAACAAACAGAGCAGTATCAATCAATATTAGTCTTATTTAATTACCTGTTTAACAAGAGCACTGCCCACTCTGCGAGGTAATCCTGCAATGTACACCTTGGTTTCCAAGAAACCCTGGGATTGTTTAAACAGAGTTCCTGGGCTGTTAATGCTCATCACAGCCTCTTTAGCTATTTTCACACTGATGCTGTGTTCTAATTCTTCAACTGATATCTGGAATAAAATACAAATAGTTACATATATACACACACACAAAAATGCAGAATATATTAAATAATAATTACATAAGCCTATGAAGCATGACTAATGTTCCTTTAAATATCTACCTTGGAAAATAGTTTTAATGCAGCCACTATTCACACTGTATTTAAACTTGATGCAGAACAACTGTCCATATCCAAGGGCATTCACAGGAGGATAACAAACAAAATCTAACTGACATGAATAATTTGGTGTGCTATGTGGATGGCGTTAAGTCAGAAAGGGTTTTCATCTCAGGTATGAAGGCCTGAAAAGCAAGATGAATTTGCAGATGTCTAGCAGATGTAAAACTTGCTCTAAACACACAGTAGCCAGTAACTGTGCACCTGACCATGCAGTCACAGTTTTGAATATTCTGCCACTTTCCTTTTCATGTGTAAAATTAGTAACTGCTATGTTGATAGCTAGAGGTAATTATCCCTTCCTTGATTGTTAACAGGTAGCAGAATTTCCTGGTGCAAGGCATTCCTGGTGCATTTCTTGGCTGGTTTTTACATCTGGGGTTTGAGTGCATCATTTTAAGCCTTTTAATAGTTGCTCAGTTTCTCCCTACTTTATTTATCAGCATGTTCCCACAGTGAGGAAAAGGAAGGGAATGGGACACGAAAATCCAGCTTACTATATGCCACAGCCCATCATTAATGGCTTTGCCTCCACTGGTGACTTTTGTTCCAAACTCATTCTTGAATTGAATCTCAATCTTTCCATCTCGAAGAGCAAGCAGGATCCATGCTGACTTGTCCAGGGATTCTGCATACAGGATAACCCCCTCTGCATCATACGTCCGGAAATCAAACTCTGCTGTAAATCTGAGTTGTGAAGAAGGAATCTTAATAAGAAGACAGGAAAGGTGAAATACTGAATAGCCTAGGATAACTCATCAGTAGGGTTAGAGAAAGGTTCATAGATAATAACTTTTGGTGATAACAATATCTGAGCAGTTATGATTTTTGCATAGTTAGTCAAAAGCAGAATGGAATATAAGCCCTGTTCACCCAAATCCAGTGGGAAGTTTTCAGTTTAACACCCCGACCTGGGATTTGAAAGAACCTTGTTCCCAAATCCATTCTGAGCTTTACTTGAGCTTTACTCCCCTGAGTAAAGAGAGAGATGTAATATCCCTATCACATTTTGTAGGGATGCAATGCAGACAAAACAGAAGACCTGTGATGTGCTTCAGTACAACTGGGTTGCCAAGTGTTGTCCTGAAAGAATTATAACCTAGAAATTCACTCTGCCTTTTCTATGCCATTCTCTCATTTGAGGATTTGTTGGCTGGATCTAGGTTGAACGCATGTATGCAGCAAAATTAGGATTTACAGTGCAGTGGAAGAGAGAAGAAGTAGAGTAAAAAACAGTCTTTGGGACTAGACCAAAGAGATCGAGAGTGAAAGGAGAAAGCAGAGCATTTGGAAGCTGGGGTTTGCCAGGGCAGCTGTAACTCAGAACTGGGGTCGCTGTCCCCCGCAGTGCTGCTCCGAGTCCCCTAGATGGGGCTGTCCCTCGCCAGACGCACCGAAAACTTCTCTGTGTTTACACCGGACTTCAAACATTTATCATCTCAGAAAGGTCTTCCAGGACAGCATTAGTGCCTGGTCAACTTGGAACAGCAGCAGAGGAAAGAGCTGTCAGTATTTATGTCCTTCTGTACGGTTCTGAGGCTCTGCGGATCAGCAGCTCAAGAGCTGCTGCCGCTGTTACCTTATAATTGCTTGGTCAGTAGGGCAGGGAGCGCTGCAGCTCGGGCTGCTGCAGCCAAGAAGTCCAAGAGCAAGAAAGGGGTCAGTGCCACTGGCAATGGCTGTGACAGCTGGAAAGAAAACCGTATAGCTGGTGCCCTAGACAAGGCACTGTGCTCTGTGGTGTCATTGGAACACTGTGTGTGAAAGGAAGCTCAGGGAAGGGCAGGGGGCAGTGGCCTGATTTTATTGCTCAGCAGGATGGGCAGAGCACGCACAGCTTCCACCCAGAGCAGGGGTGAAGCAGCAGCAACATCCAAACTAAAGCCACTCCTGTGTCCAACTGGAAGCTGTACTGTAACTATTTTCCTATAACCTCTGAATTTCATGTTGATAATTCTAAATGCCTTCCTGTTCATTCATTCATCATATAAAGGTATCTTATGCAAGGGGGAGATGGTAATATTAATTTATGCTCTTCCTAAACCCTCAGAAAATTAATGGAAACAAATGTCTGTCATTCCAGTGCATACTTTTGTCAACAGCAAATGCTTACCTTGTGACATCTGGCAGTTTGAACTTCAAATAGAGAACGGGAATTCCTATAAACTGCTCTGCCAGGTAAAGCAGTTGGTAATTCTTTTCAAGGTTCAGTGGGATACACTCAGTAACAGACTGAAAATGGTAGAGGAAAAAAAGCTGTTGATGCATTGTGATAGCTTCTGAAACAACTCCTGCTGCTTACTGCTAGCCTGTCTTTTTTTATTTTTTTAAAGTAATGGCTTACCTCTGGGTTTTTTTCATTTTTTTAAACTTGGATACCTATGTACAAGTGAAGTGGTGTGGTTTTGCTTTTGCTTGAAATGTCCACTATTTAAAGTGCTGGAGGATAATTCAGGGTGACACACAGTTGTGGTGGATTGAAACTAATAATAAAATACTTAGTTTTTGAATTCAGGATTCCAATCTTCCATCAGGCACTTTCCTTTCACCAGGGATACAAGACACCCACCTGCTGCAGTTGCTGCCGCGTGCACTGCAACATCACACCCACCTTTTGGGAACTACCAAGCTCCATCAATAAAGTTCTGCAGAATCTAAACCTGCTCAGGTGTTAGAAGGGAATGGACCAGAGCTGTATCTTGGGAAGAGTTTGTTAAAGATAAACTAAAAAGCCACACTGCTTATTCTTTCCAGTATTCATCTACCCGGAATTTTAAACAAAGATGTTTCTATCCAGCAGTAATGTCTATTGTATGCACTCTGTGTGGGAAGGCTCTTCCAGAATGGGTTTAGAGCACCTGTCTCATGGACAAGTAGGAGTCTCAAAGTCTCTTTGATCCCATGTGAATCCCTTAAAACATTCTGGGACTGACTTCTACTCTGACTTTGCTATTCCTGACACAGCAGCTCCATTAAAGTACAGGTGCTCTTCTTGAATTTTATGGCTACTTCATTTTATGCCTGCTGGTATCCTCTAGTCTTTAGATTGCATATCTTTTCAGCTGATTGAACTTTTTTTTTTTTGGGCAATTAAAAGGCATGAAACTAACTTCCAGATAGAGAATTAATCACTTTTGAACGACAGTATTGCAAATAAGAGCATCTTCCAGCCTCACTACACGTCACCATTTCAAGGATGAGCAAAATGAAATAGAATGACTGCCAAGCATTGTTCAGATATTAAATTTCTGAAAGTACAAACAAGGCCTAATACACAGATGCTGGAATTTGTGTCATATCTTGTTCCTGAAATTTAAGCCAAATTTTGTTATACTCTGTTACAAGTGTTTTATTGTTGGCAGTTATCTGAGCTCACTTAACATCTCAGACTGCCTGAACTTTTCAAAGCATACAGAGAATCACTTAGAAAAAATCCGAGGACTTCAATCCTTGAATCCTGATTCTCTGGAGCTTCAAACTTTCTGCTCTTAAGAAGTGTAAATTTTCCAACTGATCAAGAGCAGCCGATTTTGGCTGCAAGATGTTCTCCAACTGGCAAGTATTACTGAGTGCTTCTCCTTGAGCTGTGGCAGATGACAACTGTGGAGAACAATCCAGGGCTTTTTTTCAATCCAAACAGAGCCATTCTGAAATAGCGAGCGAAAACTTTTGCACAGCCTAAGGAAAACTTGGGAACATATGGACCAAAGGAACATTCTGTCTCTGAGTAGGCTGAACAGGAATTATTTGTTTGGTAGCAGAAAGCTGAGGCTTATTTTGGAAGCAGCAGGGAATATAAAGATGCCTGGCTAAAGCAAGCTGCTTCTGACAGGACTCCTGTAAATGAGCATGCATGAACTGAATGGCATCCAAATCCCTGCTGCTTTGTGAGCCAAACCATAGACCAGAATCCCCAGAATTTTCGCAGGAACTTTTAATCAGCTCTCAAATAGCTTCCTGTTTTCCTTAATCTAAGGTATCCTCTCATCAAGAAATACCCAGCTTTGTGATTTTCCACATGGAATTTCACATAGCTGGTTTACCTCACAGTTCCTCATGTCCTTGGAGAGCTTGAACCCTTTCTTGCCATCACAATAGCAGCTATAACTTCCTGGTGAGTTCACACAGAGCTGAGCACAAATATTTTCGGCACATTCATCAATATCTAGGGGAAATTGAAGCACACAAAAAGGTTTACTCATGGCACAGAGTGAAAACTAATACAAATTAATGGAATAATGGACAGGAGAGGTTCTCTGGAATAACATGAATCCAAAAGGGGATTTAGTAATCTGAATAGAGGCCTGGAGTGCAGAGCTGGAGAGAATTTGGGCTGATTTCTGAGGCACAAGGTGGCTGAATTAGTGAGAGACCTCGTAAGGTGCTACCACAGGTGGCACAAATCCCATTCTGGGTCAGATCTCCTCCTTTCCTTATAAGACACGATGAGAGCTTGGATTATTAAAAGTATATACAGCAAGTATGGGAAGAAAGGGTGTGCTTTATTAATATAAACCCCAAATAATCTCAGGGCAAAATACCTTTTAAAATAACATACAGTAATTTCATAAATACCTAAGTTTCAGATAGCATCTTTCTGCAGAGAGCACTAGGCTGATTTGAGTTGTGAATAAGTTAAATCAACTAAAAGAATTTAATTTTCTATTTAGTGGGTTGTACAAAATAAAAAATTTAGAAATGAAAGGCCAATGTAAACTTCACATTTCTAATATAGAAACAAACAAAATCTCTCCTTGACAAGAGACTGCAATGAGGGTGATTTAGGCCTCAGATTAAAGAAAATGCAACATTTATTTTGAAACAAATAGCCCTTCTAGTGGGAAGAAAAAATTTTGTACCAATGCATGCATTTAAATTTGGGGGGTTTTTAAGACTAAAATACCCCTTTTTAAGACTAAAATACCTTTTTTTTTCCCCCCTGTTGCTTGGAGGAAGAGAGGTAAGGAAAAAGAAACCAAACCCTCTTGTGTTCCAGTCTAATAGCATCTGTCATCATAGAGATAGCTGTGCATAAATGTATGTAAATTCCATTTTTCTAATAAGCATAATTGAATTTAGCCACCCACAAGCAAGACGACAATGAAAAGCTCATGTCATTTAGTATTTCTGTGAGGCTACATTCCTGTCAGGCTGCACAATCCTGTCCTGAGACAGGATTTGGTGACTCATTTAATGTGGTTACAACAAGGTCTAAAAGCTTAGCAGCATAATCCTCGTGCCAGGGAGGTAAGACTTTCCCTGCTGGAGCGTCCTCGTCTTGCAACCCCCTGCACTCCATGTTCCACCGGAAGCACAACGCTTACATGGGTTGCATCAAATTGAATTTGTCTGAAAGAAATGCTACGAGGAATTAAGAATTAATTACTGTGAAGTTTTTCTCACTTTGGTGCGTGCAGGAACAGAAAATTGTCAGTAGTGTTTTAATCCCAGAGTAACTGGGCAAAGAGCTGGCGCCTGGATATGTCACCAGTGCCACTGTGCAAAGCTTTGTCACAAGAGACCTGCAGGAAAAGCCAAGGAGCAAAAGATTCATGGCCAGCAAGAAGCTGCTTTTGTGTCCTTTTGAGCAGTAATGCAAGGCAGCTTTTAAAATAAAAATCGGTCATTGACAGCTTTTTCTTAAACTGACAGTGTACAAGATTCTTCATTGTAAAACTGTAAGAGCTTTCATATCTGTTTGCAACTGAAATTTAATTTCTGGTGTGTAGCAAACGAACAAGCAGAGAGAAATAAAACACATTCTAAGACAAATATGCAAATACTTTCAACACTTGAGAAGTTATTATGGTCTTTGTATGACTGGCTTGCTGGTACTTCACTGCTAGCTATCAATACTTTTCAACTTTGCTATAAGTGTTACAGAATTCTGGAAATTTTTAGTTACAGATTTTCATTTCAGGAAAGATTCTTTTGGAGCAGCTCCTTTTTTCATAGCTCTTTCTCTGGATAGCTAGGAATAGTTTTATTTAACATTTGAGGTCTTTATAAAAAAATCTTTAAAAAAATCTTTAGAGAACTGCCATGCTGTCATGTAGTACAGCCTGACAACCCAATGAACAATTAATAAAGAATATGAAGATTAAGAAATACACCTGTAGATGAGGAGCTGAGTTTGGTATAGGAGCGGATTCAAAAAAAGGGGAAGGGGGAAGATGAAAGAGATGAAAAAGAGGGAGCTGGGGGCGCAGACCCACCTTCACAGCTCTTGGAAGTTGAATTGTACGTGTAGCCTTCTGGACACACACATTCATATCTGCCCTCCGTGTTTCTACAGGCGGCTGTCCCGCAGATGTTTGGGTGGAGCACACATTCATTGATATCTAGAAACACAATCAAGTTATTAAAAAACAAGTCCCACTCGTGCACACCATTTTCCTTCCTCACCTTACCCAGCACTGCAAACTGAGTGAGGCTGGCAAACTGGCTTTTTCTTGGCAGGGCTACCGTGCTGTCACAGTAGCCTTCCTGTAGCTACAGCCAGGAAGATTTCCAGAGGGCTGTAAAAGACACTTCTGCATGCCCCCAGCAAAAAAAATTCTCTGCCTGCCTATCTTTCCCATCCCTTCATGCCTTCTGTGGGTAACAGAGAAAGGGATGCATGTCCAGGAAGGCAGGAACAGGCTGCAGATTTCCCATAAACTACACCAGGCTGCACAATAAAATCCTATCCTAGAAAAAGACATCTAGAAAGACAAGAGAGAATCCAATCAGAGGTTCTTCCATGCTACAACCAATTCATGCCAGTTTTCTTTTAACTGGCTGTGCTGATAAGTGTTCAAGTCCCTCACTGTCTCTCTATCTCTCAAACCATTTTAGTGTCTATCTTCTGTCTTGTTCCCCATTTTTCAATGTCATTTTCCCAATGCAGATGTGACAACTGGATTCAGGGTGTAGTATCAATCATATTAAGTGTCTTCAAGCCAGAAAAATATCGGATCCCTGGTGCACTTCCCTCGCACTTGTGAAGGCAGGGATCATTCTGGTTTTCTCTGGGGTTTTGTAGCAGTTGTGGAAATGGTGCTGCACAGGGAGAACAGATTCTGCCACTGGCTTGCTTGGACACCTGCAACTTTATTAAGTCAAAGCTGCCCTGAATTTGGACTACTCTTCTTCAGTTACTATGTGTATTCCAAATACCTGGTTGTTTAACTTTGTAGTTGTGTGTAATAAAATGCTTGAATGCAATTTATCAAATGACTAAACTAGTACTCAAGGCACTAAGTTGTATTAGTCTATTTTTATCTTTGATTACTTTTTTACCAGATTTTCCAGTATCTTTCCAAGAGTTACAGAAGTTCTAACCAATTTATCTGCTTGCCCTTTTTCATAAACCCACAATCTTCTGTCATTCTGGCATTTCTTTGGAAGTTATTAATTCAGAAAGATATATAGACTAAAGGAAGTCACAGTGGAAGACGGCCATCAAATTTAGGCTCTTAAATTATCTGACATTATCCAAAACTGTTGGCATAATTTGGTAATAAAATATGACATTAAAATGGAATAAAGTTGTAATTTTTTCTAACTATGCAGTAAGAATTACTAATTATGTCAATACACTGTCTTTATTTGGAATGGAATGAAGCATTCAAGTCAAGGCCAATAGCAGACACAAGCATATACAGAAAAAATTATGCTGGGTGAATCAAAGAAAAATCTTTTTCTCCATTAGGAGGATTTTTGGATTCATTAATAGTTTCTTCTCCAATGAACTTCAAATTGCAGAAAGAGCAGCATGGATAATTAGGAGTGGTTTAGCCTAAACCTGTGTTTACCAGAGAGAATTTCCATGGTAACAGTATCACATCAGCTATTCACATCAGCTGAGATTCTTGTTTCAGCGTGCTTGAAGGATATGTGAAACTGGTGAGCGACCACAGCAAGCTCTGTGGAGCTCTAGGAATGAAGCAGAATCTCATCTGTGGCCTTTTTCTCTCTCTTGCCTTGCTTCTTGATCTGGTTCATTATTTGGCTGCCCAAATGCCTGCAGTGCGTAAGGAAGGAGCAGCCAAGGTAAAGCAGGATTGCATCTTTCAGAGGCAATGCAAGAGCATTTATGGAACCATTGCATCAAACCCTTCCCTCTCTCTAGCCAACGGGAAATGTGGTGGCATGGAAAGATGCTCCCCTGAAGTCTCCCTACCTCCACAATCCCGTTTGTTGGAATGCATGAAGTAGCCATCTTCACATAAACACCGGAAGCTCCCAGGGAAATTGGAACAGCGTTGGCTGCAACCTCCATTGAAGTCTTCACATTCATTTATATCTACAAAGCAAAGGCAACAGAACTCTCTGCTGAGAGGAAAGCATGCAGGGACCAGCTGCAAAGACTGTTCAATAGCAGAAATGTAACTGTGCTTCTGAGAACCAACATCACATGAGATTAAAGGCTGTACCTTCCTCACAGTTCTCTCCTCTCCATCCCGCTTTACAGACACACGTGTACTTGGCTTGTCCATCTATGCAATCCTTGTAGCCATCTTTATGGCATGGCAGAGGGCTGCACTGGTTTGAAATTTCTGTGGGATGGAAAACATGGAAAACCCTTGTTATTTGAGGTTATTTCTCCTCAAGAATCACTTTAGTCTTTCTTCCTCTCTTCCTACAGGTACCTGTCACGAAACAGGAAAGGTCTTGATTGAATAACGTGAAGCACCCCCACAACAATCTTGCTACTCGTTCTGTCAGCAAGAATTTTTAAGTGACTGAGAATATACATAGTCACCAATACTCTCTCAGGCAGAAAACAACTAGAAGACAAAGTACTTGCTAAGTCATGCTAATCTCTGCAAGATGTGACCAGACTTGATACTATTTTACTTATGTTTTAAGGATGCATTTCAATTTTTACAAAACAGTGCTCTGCCCCCATCATATAACCACAAATTTCCCTAGAAAGATCAAAGTTTCGAAAACTCAAGATTAGAGAGTTAAGCTTCTCTGTTCAAGAGGGGTCACACAGAGAAACTGGTAATTTATTGCATTATTAGAAACTGATCTGGAAAACATGTTCAGCCCCGACCATGTGCAGTGTAATTATTAAGGATTTCCTTTGCCTTCCATTGCTTTCAGTGATAACAAGTGTCAGAGATAAATACCCCTAATTCAAACTAACTGGAAGTTTCTTTCATATAGCCAGACTGTAAAAGTTTAGGAGGTTTAGAGAGATCTTTAAACTGTGACAAGTAGGGAGAATGGTAAAAATGGCTTCCTGTGAATTTACTAGAAAGAACACAACTCACACTAGACTTGTGAATGCACAGGCATAAAAAACAAACATTTGAGAAATAACCCAAGTTTCATGATTTGTGACCTTTTGTTTGGAATCAATGACTGTGTTCCAGATAATATTCTGATTTTTTTTTTTTTAATTTTTGAAATTTTGAAGTTTTCAGCTGGTATTGTAGCTATGGGCCAAAGAGTGGTACAAAAGACAATTAACAAGAGAATCTCTTACCCTACCTGACCGAACATGACTTGCTAGAGGCAGAGAGTTTGGCATAACTGTTAGAGATGTGGCAGAGTACAGAGGACACACTGGGGAACACTGGTGGGTTCTGTTTGCAGAAGAACTCTGCCTTCCGTTCTGCACTTAATTATGTTCCCTTATAAAAGTTAACAGCAGTCACTTAAACTGCTTTCTCTGGAAATGCTCGGTCTCACCCCACATTTGTTGGTCAGTTTCTGGTTTAGATTATTGAGTTTGCCCGAGTTAAATGGTTGTCTCTTTTTGTGTCTCTGTGAACTGCTCTCTAGCCAATACAAGTTCCAACATCAGCACTTACCCTTGACACAAGCCCTGAGGTCAGCCGGAGAGTCCGGAGTGACTGCAGCCACCCTGAACACCCCTGCTCGATGGGAGGCCAGGCAGCCTGCAAACGCAAAGCCACACAGTCAGCTCACGGTCCAAACACTCATTTACACTGAAATTGCACCACTCGCTGCGTGGCATCTTCAAAGAGCCCGTTCTCACAGCCTGAATTACAAAACTGGGCTGGGCATGTTAAGGCCAGCTGATCACAGCCCAACCTGTGGGCTGGTGAGGCTGCACCTCGAGTACTGCGTCCAGTTCTGGGCCCCTCAGCTCAGGAAGGACACGGAGACGCTTGAGCGCGTCCAGAGGAGGGCAACGAAGCTGGTGAAGGGCTTGGAACACAAGCCCTATGAGGAACGACTGAGGGAGCTGGGGTTGTTCAGCCTGGAGAAGAGGAGACTCAGGGGTGACCTTATTGCTCTCTACAACTTCCTGAAAGGTGGTCGTAGTCAGGTGGGGGTCGACCTCTTTCACCAGGCAGCAACTGATAGAACAAGAGGACACAGTCTCAAGCTGCGTCAAGGGAAATTTAGGCTAGATATTAGGAAAAAGTTTTTTACAGAAAGGGTGATAAAGTATTGGAACAGACTGCCTGGGGAGGTGGTGGAATCACCGTCCCTGGATGTGTTTAAAAAAAGACTGGATGTGGCACTCGGTGCCATGATCTAGTTGAGGTGTTAGGGCACGGGTTGGACTCGATGATCTTGCAGGTCTCTTCCAACCCAGACATTCTGTGAATCTGTGAACCTTCAGAGTGCCTCAGTGAGGATCTCAGCACACAGGACATTCTCTGCATTATAATCAGCATGGAAATCATCCCAGTGCTAGGGGCAGAATAACTAAACCAGCATTATCCAAATGAGAGCATCACTGAATGATACACCGGAGTTGTTTAGGGGTTTTTTTGTACTTACTTAAATATTTGGGATAAAAATACTCCTGCAGAAAGAAAAGAAAAATAAGGACTAAGAAAAATTTCAGGAATATAAAATTACAGCAAAACATATCACTGAATATGTTCTAAAATATATTGGTATTATAACTACAAAAGAAGAAAAAAAGTTACTTTGAGTCACAGAATACAGGCCTGGTTTTCTCTATTACTGTTGTTTGGGCTAAAGCAGATGATTATTTAATACACACAAGACTCACTGGAGAGATTAAAATACTGCACTGAATTGGACACTTGCAAAATGAAGGCAATGAAAATGAATTGGGTGTCAAAAATACTTTGAAAATTTTCTCTTTAAACGGGAGGATCTTGCCCAATGTTGTTATTGGGAGCTGTGAACTCTATGTGCTTCTGTCCTTCCCTCTGCAAACAACTGCTCTCTATGTCATAGATACTCGTAAAATACTTACAGTTTCAGGATTATTTTCAAAGATTTCCCTGGCTTCTTCCCTATTGCATAATTCTTCAATGCATTCTCTTTCTAGATTTCCCTTCTTACTTTCTTCCATGAAAGAGTTGGCTCGCCGTTTCCTCAGCAGGAACTGAGAGGCATACTGCTGGGATAAAACTTGGGAGACACAAAGCAACTCTGTCATTATTTACCTCTTTCTGTAACAGCTGAAAAATGCTGTAAACACTGAGCAAATATGAGAATCTAACACAAAATTCTGAATTAAATGCTTGGTCAGGAGTTGATGTTTGCTATCGTTTTGTAAAACGCAAGAAATTCTAGGACTTTGTATGTGGGAGCTGTTTCTGATCAAAAAATCCTTAATCTGTGCTATTAATCCTTAATAGCATCCACTCCTGAAGCATAATTCAAGTGTCATTCTCAGGACAAGAATAATGTCTTATTTGTTTAGATTATGGTTCTTACAAAGTGAGCTTTGTAACCAACCAGTAGATTAAAAAAGCTGATTTTATCACCTCTTTCAGTGATCTGCAAGTAAATATTCTGATCCTATTTAATTTATGTGAGATCAAAACTACATCTTACAAAGTCAGGCTCCATGTTATATGTAATTAAAATAAATGTCATTTTATTTTTCAGAATGGTAAAGAACAAGACAAAGGTGAGAATGAACTCCTGGGAATATCAAGGCAGACAACCTGTAAATACACTCACATTTAACAAGGTAAAACAGAATCCTAGCCCACTTTTATATTTCAGATCCAGCATGAGTCGTTACTTAATTTTCACGTATCTGGTTATTGTCATTTTAGTGACTTTTAACAAATGGTGAACATTGAGAAATGACACTAAAAATGAAAGATGTCAGCTTCAATGCTCTTTGCAGAGCACGCAACACTGTTGCACTATTCTCTCAGCCTTCTAATTGTTTACATATCTTGGAGTCAGAGAATCAGAGATTCTCACAGTTTCGTATAAATAGCACCTGTTGTTTTGTAACTGCTTTCTTGTGTTGTACATTCCATTTCTATGATAGATAAAGTTGATGGACTCTTGGTCCATCCAACGTGATGGAGAAGGTGTCAACCTTACCTTCCAATCATCTGTAGTTACAAGAAATGTATAAATACTGTAAAGTAAAACTAAAGCTTCTTCTTCTGCTTCTTCTGCTTCTTCTTCCCCTTCTGACATCTCTCCTGTCCATGTGTCATTATTGTGCCCTCTAGTGCCACATCTGCTGATCCTGACACATCAGCTAACCCGACACATCTGGTGACCCCGACGTGCACAACACTCCAGGAACAGCCACTGAATTAGACTGCCTGGTTTAATTTTTGGATATAGCTTGTGATCAAGAGAAAAATGGATGAGCACGACTGCAAGAAGCCCAGCCGATGGGGTTAGGGGGTGTAGCTGACAGATGTTAACTGGAGATCAACACACTTCTACACCTGCCCTCCCCTCACCAGCCTCTGCACAACTCAGCCTCTCAGAGCAGCCCAACTGTGTGAGGGTCGGGACACCTGCACTGCAAATCAGGTGTGGGGGCCACACATATTCATCCCAGCTCCACAGAAAAGAGCCATTCAAGCAGACAAAGTCCATCCAGTACTGCCTGGGACAATTCCTCAAGCCCAGAGCACCCTCATGAGCCACACCGGCAGCCACGTGCCAGAGAAGAGCTCCCAGTTTCTCTGCACTAACAGGAAAGAAAAAAATTTAGGAAGCTGACTGGAAAGAGCAGCTAATGAGGCCCAGAGCCTGAATGGAGACAGATTTCACATTTAATTAAAACCACACCATCCTAAACACATTAAAGGTCTCCATCAAGTGACAGGGAACACAACTGAAGCACTCTGAAGTGCTGCAACACTGGATAATGACCTGAAGAAACCTTTGTACTAGAGCATCCTAAATGAATTTGATGTGGCCTGAGCTTGTAACTACAAATGAATCTATTTGCTTTCATTCTGGTCAGATTAACTGTTCTGAGGAGGCAATAAATAAGATTTCCTGATGTCCCACAGCTCACCTCCAAGGTTTTGCACCACTCCTCTATCTCAGAGCAACCAGCGAGTTGCTTAGAAATGAAAGGAGAAGTGTCATTTGTAATTAATTAAATGCTTTATTTCTCACTAATAAAAGCAGACTAATAAGAAAGATGCAGAAAGGCCATCTGTCCTGCGCAAAAGGAGTGGCAACAAAAATAGGAAGATTGTGAATTTTACCTGCTAGGTTTATTTCCATGGGAGATTTCTACCTCCACAAGCATGCTGACATAGCTCGGGGGCAGAGGCTGTGTGGGGCAGATGAGGCCCAATTCACAGCTGACTTTAAACCCTCTTGTTGTGGCCTTTGGCTACATCACTGTCATTTTCACACAGTTTTACAGTAAATAAAAGACAAGAAATTTTCAATTGCGTACAAACAGATGTAACACTTTCTACTTGATGTCCTCACTGCAGTGGGGTGACAGGAACAGGTGTTCTCCCCTACCTCAGAGCAGTTTATCCTCCTCCTGAATTGATTCCCTGCAACTTCTGAGTTTAAATAAAACATGTAACTCAAAGCAAATTGAGTTTTTTAGTGTATTTCAGTCCCCATGCACAGGATTAGCAGCGTATTCATTCATCTGTGTTTTAATTACAAAGATGATGATAGGACCTTTATTAAAAACAAAAATTCCTGACTGCTGCTGCTGCTGCCAGGCTGATTACAGGAAACTCCAGCCCATTTCTGACCCTGCCAAACCAAGTTAACCCTCAGTGCACCCGGGGTGCTTCATTTGGTGATCACTGAAGCCTTGTGCTACTCCAGAGCCTTGCAATTTCCAGAGGTGCTGTATGGCCACTGTGTACTGAAGGCTTATTAAGCATCTAGAAGTGATGCTACTAAAAAAGAAAAAAAAAATTGTGGGAGAAGATGAGATTCAGTGGTTTCTTACAGCTCTTCTGTTGTGCAGATATAACCACAACCCTGCTTTAAGTGGGCCACTTAAACATAACTTAGAGCTGCTTACCTAATACCCCAGCCAAGGAAAGCTGTTAAATAAAACTGAGTAAGAAGTGATGCCACTGTAGGAAGTGGCACAATCTTGTTGGGACAGCTCTGTAACTCCAGTGACAGAGTCTCCTGATATGCTCATCAGTGACATTATGCAGCCAGCAAAATTAAATCAGCCACTCAACTCATATTTATCTGCACCTTCTCCAAAATGTGTCCCCCACCTGATGTTGGACCAAATCCAACTACACTAAGGCTTGCAGAGGCAACTTTAGGATTATTGAACGGTACCAGCTGCATTATTAAGCTGTTTTCTCTCCTTCCCCGTCTCCCCCCCTGCCATTCCATAAATCCCATAAAGCACTGTTCAGAGCCAGGGATAAGAAACTGGACAATATGGACCACAAAAGTTTTGGATGAGCAGGACAGCTGACTTCCTGCTGTTAAGAAAAATGACAAGGCATGCAGTGGATAAGATAAATGGAACCGAAAACGTGATGAAAACAGGAGAAAAGATCATTATGAAATATTTATTAGAAGATTTATGTTTAGGACCTGTTAAAAATGTTATAAAATGAGCTTTCATCTTTTGATACTGCTCCCCTCCTAAATCAGAAACCCTAGCACCGTGCAGAACAGTAAACATTAGGTTTCTCTTCTGCCTGTTTAATCATTAGTAAAACACGTTAGAAACAGGCTGACTTTGAGCTGCAACTCTGCTTGTTTCAGATACACTGTCTTCTTTCACTATTAAGCTCAAAGGCTTTTGTCCCAAAGGCAGAAGACCTTGTTTTTTATCGGTATGTGAGAGCAGGTAGCTCTTACCTAGGCAGAGAGGTCTGAACTTATAAAAACGGTCAGGGCCGCTTGCCCGGACTGCAATAAAGCCACTCTTCTGAGCAGACATCATCCACCGAGGGTTGTTCTCCTACGGGAACCAAGCTCCCTGTGCAGACACGTTCCCGTGGGCGGCTGAGCTGCGCTGCGGCCGCCAACAGCTCCAGAGCCGCGCACAGCCCCAAGAAGCCGGGGCTCGGCCGCCCGGCAGGACCCGCTGCCCGGCAGGACCCGCT
>WEIT01022889.1:62754-86285 GCA_013389985.1 Dryoscopus gambensis | reverse complement strand
TTTATTTTTAGTTTGTTTTGTGCGAGAGTGGGGGGGGGGGGGTGGGGGGTATGTTACTTATAGTCATGATTTTATGCCATAGGAATAATTGCATTTTAATAATCAAATTGCATTTTTCAGTAGATTTTCAACTTAAGGACACATTTTGGAATGAAGAGCAATATGTAGAAATGAAATTATATATACTAACTGTCTATTAATTGTGTATCGTAAAGGTTGTTACCAGACTAACAAATATCCTATAGTAAATTTTAGAGCATAAGAAAAAATAATACAAAATGGAAAGTGAAAAGAAGCTTGAAGCCACAGTAATGATAGAGAGATTCTCTCATACACCTCTATGAAGGCACTTTACACTAATACAGGCACTGTATAGTAGAGTGAAAAGCAGTTAATGGTAATAATATTTCATGCATCTTGGAAATGGAACCAGAGTTTTGCATTCGTGTTCATCTTGGAGGGAAGAAATAGGCCATGAAAAAATGACATATTTTGTTAGTAGACACAGTATTAAACTGAAGACTTCTCCCAAACAGTCTGAACAATCTGAGAAAAAGGCATGTTTATAGAGACAGAATTTGGGATTTTTTTTAAATATGGGAGAAATGTTCTGGTTCCCAATGGCAACTGGATCTATCATGATATGGGGTGAGTTTAATCTCAAAGAAAAGGAAGCAAGTCTTTAAAGGGCTGTAGATCTTGATACACTATTACATGCTTGAAGCATCCTAACAAGCTTTGGGAAATTATCCATTGATTATGTTGTGGGACTACAGTTAGACACTAGAAGCCTAATTAATATTTTGGTGAAAAGTGGATATTGTTGTCTTGTAGAATTTTCTCAGTAGACAAATAGACATTCTGTCTCCTAAACTGAGAACAAAATCATTATTGGTAAACAGAGTGGTGCAGCTTTAACAAATTACAGATGTTTTTTCCCTTCCCACTTAAATCAATGGGAATTCTGATCTGATGAAGTACAATTAGTCTTGTGCACAGAAACAAGGTATACTTAGATTATGTAGGAGGCACAATTAAGACAAACCTAAATTAGCCACATATCCTGTTTACTTGTTACTTTTGAATTGTAGACTTATTCTGACATTAAAGCATAGACACTGATTCCAGCTGAAAGGCTCCATAAAATAATGCAACGTGACTGTTAGCATCTTTTCTTCGTTAAAAAAGGTATCAGTATCTATAAATAACAAGCAATAGGACAAAGGAAATGGCCTCAAGTTGCACCATAGGAGGTTTCAATTGTAGGAAAAATTTCTTCATGGAAAACCTTGTCCAGTATTGGAACAGGCTGCCCAGGAAAGTGGTTGAGTCAACATCTTTGGAGGTATTTAAAAGATGTCTAGAAGTGGCACTTGGGGATCAGAGTTAGTGACTTAGGCTCCATGGTTTAGTGCTGGACTTGCAGTGTCAGGTTTATGGTTGGACTTAATGATCTTAAAGGTCTATTGCAACCTAAATGATTCTGTGATTCTATGTATTGATCATTTTTGGTGATAGATAATTCCAGTAGAAATCTATCAGTTGCTAAGAAGTGGCATGCCACCTGAGGAATTCTTCTCAGATGATTATTTTTCTTCCATTGAGTTGACCTCTTACTGTGTTTGAGAGAAACTGCAAAAATAGAGGAAAGGAAAGATAAAACAACTCTTCATCTTATGCTTAAAAGTATGGTTCATTCAGTCTTACTCAACATTTAACTAATTGGAGCATATGGAATCATTAATTTTGTCTGACTTAGCTAAATGCTTTCAGACCCATATCATGTATCCCCCAGACAGTGGAAAACTGTTGGAACTGGTCCACTGTTTTTTTAGAATATACTGGGAAACAGCTTCATAGACTTGTACAGTCTTTAGGGATGGTATTTTTTTTTCTATTGAAGACCCATGCTGTGTAGGCACCTCAGCTGTTATGTTGGTGATGTCATAAAAGCAATTCATTAAGTTTCTTACAAGTTTGGCTTACATTAAGAAATACATATGTTAATGCATTGTCAAAATAGTTTTCAGTGAAATATTTTATTTACTGTAAAAATCCACTTTGTGCTTGTCTTTACAATCTGTAAAATGAATGGAGAAGATTAGTTGATAATAATAGTACAGTCAAATCTTCCACTGGCAGGGAAAAAATTTATTCATGTTAGCACATTATGCAGTCTCAGGAGTTATCTTCTGTGTAAATGAATGTTGTGCCCCTGGAGGAAGCCAGACTGACAGGGTTCTTTTCTCAAGTCTTCTATTCAGGTTATATACAGCACATAGACCACTTTCCCCACTGCCCTTCCTTTGTCCTGTACTGAAACAATGAAAGGCAAATCCCTGTGTCCATGTTGATTTTCTTCTCCTCCATGGATTTTTTCCAGGGTATCATTAGAATTCAGTTGTCAAATTATAGTTCTTTGAAACAGAAGGAAACGTAACCTGATCTTTTTCTTGTGAAAGCCTATTACTTGCTGCTTTATAGTGTTTTGTTTTATTAAAGTTAAGGTGTCACGTAGCTGGAACTTTCATTGTTCTAACTAGAAAAAGGACTCCAATCACTTAAGTGTTTGACCAGCTACTAGGGAAATTCATACTGCACAGATTTGCTTTGTTCTGGGTATGGATTTTCCAGTAACTGAAAATTTTCAAAAAGGGAGATTCCAGTTTTGGTCTATGTGCATACCATACATTCAGATTCTGAATTCACAATAATTTATTAAGGAAACTTTAGGCACTTATTTTAAAATGTTCTTTCCCTAATACCTTTATAGAACTCCTTTCTGCATTGCTATGATCATTACATACATATTTATGCAGACAGAGTGATTTTGCCTACCAATTGCATTAGTTTAGAAACAAAATGAGCCTCCAGCACCTTGCCGGATAGGAACAATAATTATAATGCATTAAAGCCATGAAAAACATTTATTTCTGGAGCCTAATAAAACATCAGTTTAAAGTATCTAAAAATTGGAGTGGTGATATAGCCTTCTTCCATATTTTAATTCAGAAAATTTGTTTCATTCATACAGAAGTCTGTCTGCTTTTTGCCACAATTTATTTAGATAGTTAGTTTCAAAACATTGTTTTGTTTAGTAAGTAAAGATTTTTTAACAAGTCATTATTTGTGTTATTAGAATTTATTATTTTTACCAGAATTTCATTATTTGATTTTTGGAGAAGACTTGAGTTCATCAGATCCATCAAGGAGATTGTAAAACAAAAGGGTACAAGACAGTGAAAACATTTGTTTCGCTATTTCCATTTAGTACTCACTCTTTGGGTAGCCAGCAATACCTGTAGCTGTTGATGAACTGGAAGAGTCCTTTTAACTCTTCCAATAACTATTCTTTAGACCTAGATAGGCCAAAATTCTTTACTACATAACCAGCTCCATAGGTTTTAACATAGGCAAGCCTTTCAGTTAAAATCCTAATCTTTACAGTGACTTAGGTTGAGTTTCTTCATGAGTGACATAAATAAGCAGCTTAAAAAGCAGTCTGCACACTGCTTGTTCAGTCAGAATTCTCCCTTTGTGCCCTTATTTTTTATAGCAAGTATACAATAAAACAAGCTCTTCACTCAGCTTGCATTGTTCATCTATAAACTTTGGTTATACTGGCTCTTCTTTCCTGGCTCTTTTGTCTCATTCTACCTCTATTTCCAGGGATGACAATTACTTATTTTTTGTCTCGTTCTAGCTGTGACTTCCACTTAGTTCTTCAAGAACAGTATAAAAGTCTGTATAATTAACATAAATAGTAAGAAAAGCTCAAAAGTTGCAGTGTGTTGCTTCTGTGATGGCATGGCAAGCCACAAACCTTCCCAGAGAGTGCTGTGGGGCTGCCTTGGGGCTGTTCTGCTTCCCGTAGCCCTTCTGCGCTGACCCACACTCACGTTCCGGCTGGCCGTCAGCTCCACAACACGGCGGCGATAAACGAGACGAGAAGGGTCTCTCTCTCTCTCTCAGGAGAACTTTATTCACATGCTGACACACAGGTTTCCAAAAGCAGGGAGCCCTCATGGGTAGGGAGTTTGGGGTTTTATACAGGGACAAGGCGGGTGGAGAGGGCACATGGACTAATGGTCTCAGGGGCAGGGGCGGTACATGGGTGGAGTTGGGGTACCAAAACCAATAGGGAAAACCTGAGGGGGTGGCCAGGACAAGGGGCGGGGAAGGGAAAACAATGTGGGAAGGGCAGGCACCTAGCAAGAAAAGAAGTGGGGAAATACAGCGCTGCAAGAAGTTACATTGAATAGGTGTTGACTCTGAGGAGGAAAAAAAACCAAACTGAAGCAAAAACTAATACATTGAAGATGTAATCAATTATTTTGAGTTTTGCCTGTGTAGAGGCTGAAGAGTCTACACATAGATTTAATGTAATTTTTTTGGTGACTGGAAATGCCATTGTATGGATGTCATCATAACAAGCAGGAAAGGAAATTCCACCTCTGGAATTTTTTTTCTTTGCTACAGTAGTGATGAAGAACATATCATTGCATTAGACTCTAGAAAAGCTTTTACATTTACATTGATAATTTTAGAAGTAAGAAAAAAGTAAAAAAAAAGCTTCAAAGACTGTTAGATCAGTATTCACACCTTTCCATTCATTTTAATGGAATTGAATTTCCTTGCTATCACCTTCAGTGCCAGAGAACATGTTTAAAACCAGATACCATTAGAAATAGATTTAAAGTATGAAAACATAATGGCAGAAAATGGTATGGTAAGCACAATTAACAGTATTAGACAGACAGAATATTTTTTGCTAGCGAGACTTTAGTATGTATGTTGGCATGGATTTGTATAGCATTTTAAGTTATAGTTTAAACTACAGCCTACTCTGAGGATGCAGTTTCAAAAATATTGCATGTGCAGTTTAGAAGACTTGAAGCAAAAGCACAGCAATATGAAACTGTTTCTTTATTATCCCCTCTTGCCTTCAAAGTTTTCTTGCGATTTCTCTTGTTCACACTGTGTCTATTAATCTTTTAAGTTTTCCTTATGAGTAAAAGCCACATACTTCAGGCACATAACATAAACAGTAGCACTTACCACACAGCACTGTCTGTTCTATCTAGAAGATATAACCACTCATAACACATTTTTGGATACCTTTGTATTTGCACTCAAAACATGATTCTCCAGAAGACTTCAGCCAGTATCTACAGCTCTGTACCAAAAGATGGGTTTGCCATCTGTTTGCAGGATTCAGACCAGTAAATGGAGCTGATTTGAAGTGAACACAAGGGCCTTTGTGAGAATCAGGAACCTGATTATCAAGGTGCTGGTGCTTTTGAATACAAGGTCCTGAGTTTGATACTAAGTGCCATGGTCTGTGTAATACTGGACTGTAATTTTCTTCTACTTGTAAATGGGACTGAAAAGAACCTAGGTAATACAGTTGCAGGTGCTTGGTATATACAAAATAGAAAGTAAGTACCACCTGTAATTTCTAAAGACACTTGCTGATGTCAAGGATTGTATTATTTTTGAACCTGCAATTCTGCACCAAAGATTTTCACTGAAGAGTTGAAGAATTCAATACCCATCAAAATCTAATCTCCCTTTACTACAATATTATTTATTTATTTTCTTGCTTGGTATGCTTCAAGGATTTGTAATTTTTTAAAATTATGTTACACATTACTTTGACATGTTAACCTGCTAAAGGGGCTTTGTAAAAACTGTGTGGTATTACAATATAGTTTTCTTATGGTAGCAATCAATATCTATACATCTGCTTGAGGACTTTGCCTTTCTCAATAAGACGCTCTTGAATTATAGAGAAATACCTAAACTTTTCCATTCTGAAGTTTGCTAAAGAAGTGCATCTGTATCTTCTGAAGAACCATACATCCACCATTCTTTGTATGTGATGCACATCATTGGTCCCAGTGCTTAGAGAATTTGTAATGAACAAGCAGAATATGTTTTCTATTTATAAGATTTTGGAGATAAAGTCAAAGTCTTAAAGCTTTATAGTGTCTTATTGTATTGAAAGCTTATAAGTTCAGAGAAAAGAGGGCATTTTTTGCCTTGTGGTTTCTCTGCCTAATAAAATGTGATATTTTTCAAGATTTGTGAATTGAAAAACATGTAGGGGCAAAACCTTTATTGTTGTTGATGTAGTGTGGGTAGATTGGCATGAGGAAATCTAGACAGATTATTACATAAAAGTGGGAAGAAATATCCACCAATCTTTCATTAATTTACCTTTATGCTTTAACAGACAAATTGCTTTGTAGAACCTCTGTCAACTCAGTAAAATAGCTTGCCATCCATTTGTCAAATATACCGATTCAGATCACATTCACAGCCAGCAGAACCGCAAATGGTAAATGGAAACTCTGCCATATTTTATGTCATCTGTTGAAGCAATATTTATTCTTTAAGGGGGAAAAAAAAAAGTAGAAAAGTAAAAAAAAAAAGTAGAAAAATTAGTCACAGGAGCTTTCTGCCTCTTTATGATCCTACAACAGTATAGAGTACTGGCCGTTCATGGAAATGAGCTGAGTTTTGACATATGGTTGAGGATGTCATAGCTGCCACCACTGCTCCTGTTGTTGACCAGTAGCACCAAGAGCTGTGAAGAATCTGTTTTTGTAGGCGAACAAAATTGAATGCCACTGTGTTCCTTACTCTAAATGACTCTGTACAATTAGCAGCAGAGTAAATTAATATTCATCCCCAGTATAAAACTTTTAAATACCTGTTCAACCTCTGGAGAAAATTCCAGAAATCTGTAAAAGTTAATTTTCATCAATCTCATTCCCATATTGTACAGCAATCATAGAAGAATAAATCATGAATATTTTTGGAAAAGACTCTTCAAAGTTTTGAACTTAAATGAGAAGTTTCTTATTAGTAAAGTCAGAGAACTATTGATCCAGCCTAATATTTTATTTGTTCTACTATGTCAGTTACCAATTCATAGTATTATATTGTTTGAATGTTTTTAATATTCATTTATACAAATATCCTATTTAGTTTTCATAGAGAATCTTTCTTTAGTCAAATAGTTTGCTTTTTTTAAGTTTGGGCAGGGGGACTTGTCTGCACATATTCCTTTATAGAATAAGTATGGCGATATCTTTGAAAATCTCAAATCCCAGTACTAGGAAATTGCTTTATTTCCCTTTTTCAAATAAGCAATCTTTGAAACAGTGGACCAAATCTTCTGTTTTCTACAGCATTAATCTGACAGGAAATTTTCTTTACTGAGATCAAGAGAATTTGTCTCTGAAAGGATATATTTCTTCTCTATTTTCTGTTATCCTTGCCAGTATGTTAGTGTTGACAGCTTCCAAGACATAGAATTGCATATGTGCAGCATTCCTAGATAGTACTTTGTGTTTGCAGGACATTTTACGCTGGCAGATAGTAAGAAGAGTTATCAAATAAGCATCACCATAATACAATTCATTTAAGATTTATGGTGATAATACATACCATCTAAAGCTGATGAGGAACCTGAACTCTTTGATCATAGTAATATTCTTTAGAAAACTGATTTTTTAAAAAAAGTATATGTTTGGAGATTAATGCTACCTATGGCAGCCTTTATTGAGTACACTTCAAATGGTTTCAGCTTGACTTGCCTCCAAATGAAAAGTGTGAGGGTAAAGGCCAAATACTATAAATGAAAATTCATATCAAAAAGCTGCATCTAAGGCAGTAAAGTACAGTTCTAGCTGTGCAACTTCACAGATTGCTGGCACAGTTACAGGCATCTATATTTAAAGGTAGTGTGTTATTAGTTATCCCAGCTTGGACTCCAGCTTCAGTGCTTCACAGTTGGTTTACTGCTGACACACTTGCTATGCTTTCTTTGCCTGGACTTTTTGTATCATCGATACTACTGCACCTCTTCCCTTTTTGAGGGTAGCTACATGAATGGAGGATCACATGGCTGAGTAAATCAAATCTGTAGGAGATACAGTACATACTGAAATGAGCCCTTTATGTTGTACTTGCCAATGGTTCTATTCTATACTTTGTAAAAGACATTATCTTCCTTGTGGAAAAGTGTACTTTCTATTAAGCTTTCATTGCGAACTGAGAGCTGTGAGAGAGCCCAAAACTGCCAGAGCTTTGAGGCAGTGGGGCCTGAACCTTTTCCTTATAAAGAGCTTTCCAAAGAGGATCCAAATGGTTTTGAAGTTCAAAAAGCCAGATTCTATTAGGCTATGAATTGGAATAATTAATAAAAGCAATAGAAAACTCCAAGTGGCCAAATGAAGCAGAATGAAAATACAAGGTTTATAAATCAGTGACCTTCTTCTCCCTGTGACCTTGCAGGATGATCTTTGCTTTCAGTCATCTCCTCACTGCTGTGCTTATTAGTCCTTGGCAATATCTCCTGTTGTTCTGCTCACAGCCCTTTGCTGCTCTTAGCGATCATTCAGGCTCTCTTTGAGCTGAAGGATAAGGGTGCGTTTCCCTGTCTTTGGCATGCAGTAACTGAGGCTGCTGCATTTCCTAAAGAAATGTGCAGTTTCTGCCACCTCCTAGGATATGACTGTCACTCCTTTTAAAGGAATGAGCACAAATCTCACAGGCTGATCAAAGAGAAAGCAGCAGTGTTTCCTATCTGCACATGTACATTGTCAGTGATGATGAAGATTCCCCTTTTGTGTGATCATAGAGTACAACAAGTCTGTTAGTTGTATATATGCATAAATAGTGTATAAAGTTCACCATGTATGACTGTATGTATCCAAGTGGAATCTAATTCATTGATGGATATATCTGTGTATTGATACTGTTGTTGTTCCAAGCTGCCCATTTAAAAACAGGAGTGTCTAATAAAGGTAGAATAGGTATAACATGACTAAAGATGTTTTTTTCAGACTGCTCTAGGTGACATTAGTGTTCTTTTCCATAGGCATAGTTTGAGGCATGTCTCTCTTGTAATTAGTCCTTCAGGCCATTTACCTACTGCCTCTGTGTGCCTGTGTGCACAAGTAATACTGTCTTTGTTTCTCCTATCTGAATTGCACAGTCCATGTATTCAAATCAATAAGCTAAGCTATGTTGCAGAAACATAACAGGATGTTTTGTCTCAGTATACTAATCAAGTCATATATCCACCCAGTTGGCCAGGTTTTCCATTTGTGTGACTCAGCAGAACTGTACAGAAATTTATGAACTAAATGAATAATAATAGCTCAGAATTGCCACAATTGTTTAATCAATATAAGTGATTTTTAAATCCTTACTACTGTATTTTATTTTGTCAGTTAAAAACACAAAGGAGCAGGCATTGCTTTAGCCAAGGAACAGCCTTACATTCCTGTTTCAGAACAGGAACCAGTTGTCCTAGTGCTTTATAGTCAACCGCTGCTTTGTTGTAGGCCTTATATTGATTTAGGCAAACCTCTTCTTTGACAGGTTTCCTACTTCTAGCATCATAATTTTGCTTAGGAATCCTTATTTACTGAATCAGACCCAAATCCTTAGGTGCATATGAGTTGTCCCATTAAATCCAATTAAACCGCTTTAGGCAGGTCCAAATGCTCACTGTTAATTTGTATGCGTGAGCTCAGTCACGGAAATGGCAATGCAGTTCCTCAGGGGCTGAGAGCTTCATGTTCATGTGGAAGTCAGTGGAAGTGTGAAAGGACTTCCCACATTTGGAGAGTGAGTCTGGAGACATTATCCAGGTACTCACACACATTTAAAAGTTTTCCAGCTTCTTGCCCAGCCTTACACTGGATAAGTAATTTAAGGCATTTCCTGGCTGTACTTTCTACTGTAATTCAGACATGATGAGTCTCTCCAGTGTTCTTCACCTTTTGGTAATACTTACCATGGCAACAGTTCTGGCTGTTGCAAATTTTGTCACTGTGGCATTAAATTTATGCTGTGCAACACACCATAGACACTTTAGCATTATAAAACGTTAAAAATTATTTTTATGTTGCCTGTAATTGTCACTAGTAGTAGGCTGGCTATTCACACTTCAGATCTTGTGTTCAGTGGCAGTACATTTTTTAGGTAGTTTCTTTAGTATTTTATTATTAATTATTATTTTAATTATAAGCCCTGGGCTTAATCTTTTTTATTGCAAGTGCTGCAAAAAACAAGTCTCAAGATCAGATTTGAGGTCTTGTATCCTTAACTATGCTTAGTAATATCGTCAAAGACTTCATAAATGTGTATATTAATTTAAATTAGAAATAATACCCAAACAAAAGAAAACCAACGTTATCTTTCCAACGTGCGCTTCTAACCTGACTGATTACTTCTGCAATGTTCATTTCTGTGCTTTCCAAACACCTTATGAATTGGCTACCACCATCTGTTGTGTGTGGCAGAAATTGTGTCAGGAATCTTTTTGCATGGGGCTTGACTTCTCCCAGTCTTTTGTGGAGCAGCAAATCTACATTTCCAAGAAAATACTGTAAAATAAATTTGATGCATTGCTCATTTATTTGAAACAGCAGCAAACTAGTATTCTTAAACTGCAAAGATGAGATTCAAACTGATTAGTTCTGAAAATGTGAGTATTCTCTGTAAGGCAGAAAGATATATAATAAATTATTTAATAATTGGGCAATATGCAGCAGAGATGGCAGATAATTTAGAAGAAGTGAAGTTGAATAAAAAAGTGGCTAGTAAGACTGGATTCACTAGTAGGGGGAAAGCACACAAAAAAAATCCAGCTTGAATAATAAAACACCAAAAGCTGACATTGCTTACTTTGTGTGTGTTGCACTCTTACCAGCTGCTACTCTTGAGAAAGGTTTAATGCATGTTTCAAAATGTTCAGATGTGCTGCTGGTTACTCTCTCCATGCGTGAAAAGTATAGGAGTTGTTACTGAAAATCAAGGCTCATCTTCTTAGTTCCATTCTTATACAATATAAAATAATCTTGTTTAAGTTCACCCTCATTTTAAAACTTTTGTGGTGCCAGGATGGTACAGTGGATATTGATGGATCTGGGAAATGAGGAACAGACTGAGCCATTCTAAGTGGGAGACTGAATCTGGAAGCATGCAAACTAAAAGAAAGGCCTTGTTATTTCACTGTCAACAAAGGCAAATATTTTCTTTGCTTTCTAGGCCACTGTATATCACCCATCTATTGTATAGAGATGCACTAGGAGTCCACAAAGTGTCTGCTTTCAACTGAAGTACAAATCAAATTTTAAAGTTTTTTCCTGTTACCACTTTTCATTTTTTTTTTATTTTTAAGAATGAATTTATGTGACATAAAAGGAAAAAAAAATACTGCAAACTTGACATTTTGAAGCAGAGAAAATAGATATTAAGAGAGGAGTCATTTGAGAGAAGTGTCCTCGGGAGAAAACACACTAATGTGTGTTTCAATGAGAGAGGAAAGTTGGCCAGCCGTGAGAGAGATCATAAATAACATCTCTTTTTTTGTTTTCCACACAACCTTCTGCTATATTACTTCAATATCTGCCATGCAAATCCAAAACATATTTTCTCAGTTGGTTGTTCATGATCAGCTAAGAGAAGTTTATGTTACAAGAGAACATAAATATCACAATCTCATCAAGGCTAAAGGTGCAGACAAGTGTTTTATGATTTCATCTAACCCTGTCGGGATGAAATTGCATTCGTGCAAATAGCCAGTACAACAGAGACTAATAATTGTACTCTTCATTTAATTATCATTTCCCTGTGGTCTTTAAGCTTGTATTCCATGTTATAAACATGAAAAAGACAATTAATTAATTGTGCGAAATACTTTAAACTGTAGATTGTGAAGTGCCTACCAGGAACATATGAACATCTGTTAAAACCTTAGTTCTAATTAACAAGAGGAATTTGATTGATTAGGGAGCAGCGTATCTTTCAAAATGGTTTGTTTCAATGGAAGAACAGTGGCAGCGTATTCTGAAAATATTTGGTTGGAATCTCACCTGGTAAAGTATTTAGCTATTAATATGGCAGTTAAAATTTTGCCTCTGATGTTTTAAGGTAGAAAGCTAGTAATTAGTTTGGAAGCAAACATCTCAAAATGCTTAAGCTCTAGTTGCTTTTTCTCTGACAAGTGTTCTGTAACTACTTACAAGGAAGTCAGAAAGAAAAGATGGGTTAGATTTATAGGTCTCATATATAACAATATGCATTTACAGTATGAGTATTTTCAACCATTTGGAAATCTTCATTTCTGTTGTGAACTGATATTCCAGGAGGGCACAAAAACCCAAAGCTACACCATTCTGACAGATCTCCCTACCAAAGAAGGCTGTATGTTTTCCCACAGCATTATTCTGAAAAGATGATTTTGTAGATCCTAAATATCTGTGCTATTCCTTATTGAAGAAAGTTAGGCTTAGATAAAATTAAAAATATTGTATGAATATATCTTGATTTGAACTGAGTTCTGTATAGGGGGAAGTGGTTAGCTCTGAGGTAATGAAGGTTGTTTCTTGTTCTTTAAAGCGTTCTTATTATTCTGATTATTTATTCCATAATACAGCTGTAAGAACAAATTAATAGCTTGAAATCACATCAACATTCGTGCTTTTAAGAGGCATGCGCAGGTATACTTATGTAGCACTTAACTGAGGAGTCCACAGAGTATATCTGAAGAATAATAATCCAGTTTCTGTTTGCACACTCCAAATACATATCTGTAAGTAAAAGCACACTATTTTGATACAGCTCCTCTTCAAAATAGGACAGGTCTTCTTTTGGTTGATTGGTTGGGGTTTTTTTTGTTTGTGTTTTTTTGTTTTGTTTTGTTTTGTTTTGGGTTTTTTTGTTGTTTTGTTTTTTGTGGTTTTTTTGTTTTTGTTTTTGTTTTGTTTTTTTGGTTTTTCAAAATGGTTCTCATATGTCTTATACTTCAAATATTAACTGTTACTGTAAGTAAAGCTTTGTAAAGGGAAGGCCTTGTAGAATCATGGCTCCGGCCTGTTACTTTGGCTAAGCAGAAAAGGACTGTGGGAGAGTGTCTCAGCTGGAATAGGGGTAGAGAGGCATGCTGCATGACTGCCTCATGTTCACTTCGTGGTGTATGGTGGTTGGTTAAACTTGGTTTGTTGTGCCTTAAACTTATGTAAACTGATAACTGACTAATGGCATGAAAAGAACAGCTTTTTGGCAATAAAAGTTCCTCCTTTGCACCTGCCTGGCTTCTCTGTGTCATTCGTTATGGCAACAATTAACCATTCTAAGATGTCTGTGATGAGTAGGAAGAAAATCAGCTTGTGCAACATCCGTTATTACTGGTTGTAACAGTAAACTACGTAGTCTGTCCTAACTGTTATCTGTAGTGTAACTCTTGAAAGTAAATTCTAGAAAAGAAAGCAAAAATATTAGATAGTAGAAACTGAAATGGTAATTTTCAATTCAAGACACAATGCTTTTAGACATTTTGGAAATTCTGACACTAAAGGCACTCCCCAAAGGAAAATAT
Organism: Dryoscopus gambensis; assembly: GCA_013389985.1. NCBI lineage: Eukaryota > Metazoa > Chordata > Aves > Passeriformes > Malaconotidae > Dryoscopus > Dryoscopus gambensis. The sequence continues at coordinate 72,883 of WEIT01022889.1, read as the reverse complement.
TTGTTTCTTCCAGTCTGTTACTTGGAAGTGTGTTTTACACGCTTTTTTAGTGGTTTACATGTAATGTTAAGCAAGGTTTACACAGATCAGTGCAGACACTGTCACAGTTAGTCCCCACACATCATGAGCCAACCTGACGTGTGAGGTAATTCTTGTCAGATTTTAGTGAGTGTGTCCAGCCTGATAATCCACACTGAATGGAAGAATGTATTTATTAGGTTGTAGCATCACACCTGAACTCCAGTAGACATGTCTACTTGTCACTGTTACTTCAGGATAATGTGACAGTCTATTCTGGATTGCAAATGTTTATAGAGAATCATGCTGAAAAATGAAGGGCAAATAGCATGAATTTCAGAAATACTAGCAAAGTTTACAGACAGGAAAGAGACAACAGATAACATATCCAGTATTGATGGAAGGCCTTATACTCTGAATCTTTTTGTTTCGAGGTTTCCTCATTGTAGCCTCAGATATCAAAACAGACAGACTAGCTAATATAAAACTACAGCATACTGTAATTCTAAAGTGTAGCATGGAGAAAAAATTGTGACAATGTCCTGAGATTATATATGTTTTTTATATGAACATCTTAACAAAGTAGAGATGATCCAGAGGTGATAAAGATATAAACGGGGGTTAAACCCTCTCTGCTGAATTGCATACTTCCAGTGCTCTGAGGGGAAAGTCAGTTCAAAGCTGACTGGAGTATTTCAACTCAAGATGTAGAATAGGTGGAATAATAGAAACATAAATACCTGTGTCTCTGCGAAATTGACATATGAAGGTGGTTAAGAGAATGAGCTGATCTGATCCAATCAGCAATGTCTCATAATATACTAGAATCATAAGTTAACTAGCACCAGAGTAACAGAAACGCATGAGATGAAGACTTGCCTCTCCTGAGATTAGCAGGCTAAATGAATCACAAGCAAAGCTGAGCTAGATCAGGTGGGAGGCAGCACAGTGAAGTGCCAAACGTTTTGAAACAGCCTGCTCCTCTGCTGCAAGGGCTCCTGAGTCACAGCAGGTGTTGAGGCACTTGTAGCAAAAAGACGAAAAAGCAAAGCAAATTCTGCTGTTGCTCAGAGATAAGTATGAGATAAATCTCATCCACTGCAGGTACCAGACAGTCAGCCATCCTCCTATTCCATTAACACGTTCCAAGTCATCTCTGTCCTGACTGGTTACCTGGTAAATATTTTTTATGCAGTGAACCGTTCCAACTCTTATATTCCTGCTTCTGGGTGATAGGAGTCACAGTTCTTATGAGTTGCACTCTACCTGTCCTTGGCAGGCACTGTTAATGGGGGTGCCTTAATGACATCTTGCTTTGGTACAGTCATGCTGTGCAATAGTAGCTAGCTGTGAATCTGTCTTCAGAGAACATTTATATTGATAATCCAGATGCCTTGAATTATGTTCTTCAGCTCTATGTGTTCTGTTTGTCCTCACCTGTTTTGTCTTGTAGCCTGTTTTTGTGGCCTTATTTCCAAAGTTGGCTGGGTTTATGTGATCGCTCTGTGTAACAATCCGGTCCCTAATCATTAAGGAGCCACAGCTAAAGTTAACCGAAGAGTACCTCACTCATAATGGCAGGACAAGATGGAGAGAATCCAACATGGGCTGATGCCAATTGTATGAAGTCCAACAGGGCAAAGTGTTGGATCTTCCATTTTGGTCACAGTAACCCCCTGCAGCGCTATAGGGTGGGGTCAGAGTGGCTGGAAAGCTGCCCCATGGGAAAGGACCTGGGGGTGCTGGTTGATAGTGGCTGAACATGAGCCAGAGTGTGCCCAGGTGGCCAAGAAGCCTGATGGCATCCTGGCCTGTATCAGCAATAGTGTGGCCAGCAGTTCTTGGACAGTTCTTGGCATTGCTGAGGCTGAACCTGGAATCCTGTGCTCAGTTTTGAGCCCCTCACTTCAAGAAAGACATCAAGGTGCTAGAGCAAGTCCAGAGAAGGGCAACAGAGCTGGTGAAGGGTATGGAACACAAGTCTGATGAGGAGTGACTGAGGTAGCTGGGTAGTTTTAGCCTGGAGAAAAGGAGGCTCAAGGAGAACCTTATCTCTCTCTACAACTGCCTGAAAGGAGGTGTCAGCCAGGTGGGGATCTGTCTCTTCTTCGAAGCAGCAAGTGATAGGACAAGAGGGAATGTCTTTAAGTTGCACCAGAGAAGGTTTAGATTGGATATTAGGAAAAAATTTCTTCAGCAAATGATGCTGACCACACAGCTGCCCAGAGGCTGTGCAGCATCTTGCTAGCTTGAGGTGTCCCACAAATGTACAAGCAGCAGCTTGTCAGACACTGCAGGCTCCTGCCAGGAGCAGACTGCAGGCTGGTGACAGTGTAGCAAAGAGGCAGAGGCAAAGGAGGAGAGAGAGACTCTCTGCTGATAATCCAGTCCTTTATTCCCCAGCCAGGAGGTCAGAGGAGTCGAAGAGCCAAGAACAGAAGAGCGAATTTTTATACTTGACCTCCTCTTTTATACAGGGCCGAGGGAAGGCAGTACAAAGAGCGATAACCAACCAGGGAAAGACATGTATAGGGGAACAGCCAATCAGGGTGTCTCAGGGGAGGGTTCAGTCTGAAAAAGCCAATGGGATGTCAAATAAAGCAGAACTCTCCAGGATATATGCATAGTCAATGAACTTAATACATAAACATAAGGGCTTACATAACTTGGGGAGGAGAAAGCACAATCCAATAACAACACAGTATGCAAACTAAAGAACAGGGGGATCTTGGGAGAGTGGAACACTTTCACCCTAACAGAACCTCAGTGCTTGGGTCTTCCTTGGCCCACCACTCAGTGATTTGTGTGCCCCTGGCCATGTGCCCTGTAACAATCAAAAGGGTGGTCAAGCATTGGAAAGGGCTTCCCAGAAAAATAGTTGCCTCACTATCCCGGGGGTATTTAAAAGATGTGTCTGTGGCACTTAGGGAAATGGCTAGGAAATGCAGTGTTAGGTTGTCTTCAGGGTCTTTTCCAAAATAAATGATTCTAGGATTCCGTGTTAGAAGGCAAGGATATCTCAGGTACAATCATTTCTATATGGAAACACCAAACCTGATAACCAGCATGTGTCTACTGGCAAATACAGTGTTGAACCTTAGACTGAGGGAAAATATTGTAGGTAGGTAATTGTTCAGGCTTCAGATTTAAAAACAAACAACACTTGGATATAATTTCTGATCTTGTGATAAAATGATCTTTCTTCAAGTAGCTAATACTCAAAGCAAATAAAAAAAAATCAAGAGATTAGTAAATAAATTGCAGAAAATATTTGAATTCTGTAGGTAATGCATGGAATGATATAATAATATCTGGGTTTGGATCTGTCAGTCTTCATTTCTCAGTATTCAACACAGAACTATTTCTGATAAACAAATACAGAATTATAATAAGGTTAGTATTGTGATCTAAGTCAATTTTTAAATAAATAGGATGATTACTACTTCTTCCATGAAATGTTATTTTTAGTTGAGAGTCAGAAATATATTATTTTATGTGTCATGTGCATGTACATTTTGAATACATAGACACATGTTGCTCTGATTACTGTTTTGATTGTATTAATTAAACCTTACAGGTTTTTTAAGCTTTTCATATAGGTTATCCTTGGTTTTTACAAAATTCTCTTTTCTGTTCCCTGTAATAATTTTTGAAACTCAAGCATTTAAGTTCGTGATTTACTCTGTGATGACAGGGTGCATGATGACCCATGTTGTTTCCTACTTTTCACTGTCATCAGTGTGAGACCTGACATGGAAATTTTCAGTCAGCATTTTCAGCGATCAAGATGACTTTCCCCTTTCCTGTCCCTGCAAAGAAGAGCTTTATCTCAGATAATCTCCAAAATTCCTTTATTCTTTCCTCAACCCCTATCCTACTTTAGCAGTTTGTGGAAAAGGGAGAGGGAGGAATCAATATCTATTGAATGTGACTGACATGAATGCTGCAACATCCGAATTTGAGTTCATTTCTATCAATTCAGCCTGCCTTGAGTGAGAGAAGTTACACTGGAAAGTAACAGTGCAGCAAAATGATGGGATTAACAGCACGGAATAGCTGAGTCAGGCTGTGAGGATGGGGGTGGTGGTGGTGGTTTGTGTTGGGGATTTTTGGTGCTTTTTGTTTGGTGGATTTTGTTTGGGTTTTTTTTCCTGGAATAGTCTTTTTGCTGGAAAAAGCAGTTTCACAGCATTCCAAACAAGGCACTAATTTGAGTAGAATGTATTTGCTGGCAGATCTCTTTGCTTTGCTTCATCCCTAGTATTGCTGGGGGAGGTGATTGTGATGGTGCCAGCAATCTGATTTACCCACTTGTCCTTCTTTTAGGACAGGGAATTTCCTCCTCAACCTGAAAGGGTCAGGTCACTTTTCATGTGTCTTAATGTACCTGCCACTGAGCCGTGCAGATTCCTCAGTCCTGTGATGTCAGCAGTGGTGATTTCCTTGGGAACAAGGAAATACTGACCTCAGCATCTTTTCTTTTGGATGGTTGTCTGAAGAGGCATTCTTCGTATTTCTGTAGCTCAGAGTCTTGAGGTGCAACAGGGAGAATAAGTTTACCCACAACTTACTTTGGCTCCTCACTGCTTTATTAACAGTAGTACCACTAGTATTTGAACTTTGACCCTTGCCTCCAGGCAGGAGAGTTAACTAGAATTTAGAACACTGCTTCACTGGGAGATTTATGTGTGTGAAGAATGACAATGAGGTGTTATACCTTAAAGAAATGGTTTGCATTATTGATTATGAGCTAGCATGGGGGCACAAAATAGAAAAAAATCACACAATTTCCTTCCTTTTTTTCTCTTATTTTTCATCTGAGCTAAAGGGAAAGTTACAAGGATTTGTCTTGTTCATAGTAAAGTGAAGGTTAATTAGGAAATACTTTTCAGAGCCCTATTAAAATCCTCAGATTAAAGGCTCCAAATACTGCAAGTATAAAACATTCTTATTTATTATTCAGTAATTTTCATCTGCTTCAGGACATATGGAAAACTCATTTCTAACTTAAAAAACAATCAATTATAATTGGTACCAAAGTTTTTCATCTGACTTTTTTTGGGGAGGGTGGGGTAGGTCATCTTTGCTGTGAAAAATCATCCACAAAAATTACGGTGGATATTAATGAGCAGAGTTTTAATTATGTTCAGGGTCTCTAGAGAAACAAAATATAAACATTAAAACCAATGCACTCTTACACAGTCTAAATTTTAAGAAAATGTAGCCTCGTATTTTCTTCCTATTTTAAGGTTATCTTCTTTATCTGGCCCCTGTTGTCTTTTCTCTGGTTGAGTTGATCAAGGTGGGATACTGAGGAGTGGTGCAATGCATGGTGCTTGCTTAATCTGCAGCTCTGAAGAGTTGTAGGAGTATTTCTAATGGGTGCCTGGTCTGAGCCATGCAGTGGCCTATTCCAGTGAGGACCTTGACACTTTTTGTAGGCAGTGCCCCTGTGGAAACCCAGAGTTAAACTCTTTGTCTTGGGTGACAGCTTTCTATTGAGAAACAGCAGTAGGGGAAAAGTTCTGGGCCACATAATTTTGTGTTAGCAAGGTTATGAAATGCTGTTTATGATTCTGTTATTTATTTTATTAAAGTTTTACAGATCATCTTTAAACATCATTATAGAGCATCAGTGTTTATTAGAGATCTGTGTATGTTTCCAGAGTGCTCATTTCTATGGTCTCTGAGTACTGGAGGTCCTGAAGTTATCAATTTGACTGTGAAGCTAAATTAGGCAGTAATGCCCTTGACTATGTTTTCTCCAGATCAGGCAATAATCTCCATGATTACGGACTCTGTTGTGTATTAATTGACCATGACTTGTTATGCATCCTACACTGAAGATGCATAACCTATTTCAAGGTCACTTATGTACTAGTCAAATGTTTTAAAAGGGTGAATATTGATGAATTCCAGTTTTAAAGGCAGCTTTCCCTTTAATAATGTAATGCTCCTCTTACATGCTTTTATATAACACATCCAACACTTGTCTTCCTTAGATCTTCTCAAGACAGACGTTTGTAGCAAAACTTTAGCTTTTTATAATTAATGAAGACAGTAAATTGTTAACTTTAGAACTATGACTAAAAACCTTTGCAAATGGTTGTTTGCAGGGAATGTGCAATTTTAATTGTGCTCTGGTTATCTGTGAAGCTGTGGAATTTTAGTTGTGGTGCCTTCATGGAGAAGAAATTGTACAATATGAGGAAAACAAAAATTTGGAATGCTTAAGAGGATTTTAATTAGTAGGCACTGGAAATCAAGCAAGTTGTTTCCATTAGAGTCTATTGTTTCATAACCATAGTTTAATAACATGGTTTAATCCATGTTAAGGACCCAGAGATTGTAGATTTCCCTATGCTAAACTGACTGAACTGGAGTAATCTCTAACAAAAGGCTGGACAGCTGGACCCGGGTTCATGTGTAATGCCAGTGAATGTCAAAAAAAAACAAAAATAAGGCAAGAAAAAAAAGCAGAAGAGCAAGGAGAAGCATAAGGAGAATTTGCTTTTGTTAATTTCTCTGAAATGAATGAAGCCATTGAAGACATTTTCAGGATGGCCCCTAAGCTGGTAATTTTATAACAGCAAATGTCTTACTTTTTGTATTTCAGTGAAATTTGTTGCATAAATTTTACCTTTCTATCATTAAAGGGTTTTTTTAGAAAATATAATGAATAAGAAACTTATTCTAGATATGTGCATCTATTTCAGTTTTATTAAAATGAACTGCATTTCCTTAGTTTACTTTCTGTATATCTCATTGGTCTTTATTAAGATGACCTAATGACCTAATCATTATTATCTCAATGCTTCAAAATAGAAAAGTCAGAAGAAAATATTAGCTTGATGGAGACTGAAGAGGAAACCGGCAAGGATGCTGGCACAGGAACTCAGTAGTCTTCTCCTCAGCCTACTCTGTTTTCATGCCACTGTGTCTTGGCAAAGACTTGAAGTTTGTGTTGCATTTTGTCACTAGCTCTCAGCAGACTCAGACATTTCATAGCCGTTTTAGCGCTGGTATATTGAGTAGCATAAGAACAGTCATTGGAATGAAATTAATATTAGAGAAACTCATATAAATAATAATACAAATTTCTTGGAAAAGACAGGAGCCAATAACCTTAATTAAAATAACTACGACCAGGACATAAAGTAGTATGCCAAAGTTATTCTTTTTTTTCTTCATTTACAGAAAGGTACTTTTGATTCAAATTATTCAGTTTTTTGCTTTAGTTGCAGCTGAACTACAGCAAATACTGCATTATGCCTTATACTTTGTGGGTAGCATGACGCTTTCTTTGAAGAAAAGAATGGATATGAAGCTGCTTCTATGCTTTTGACAGATGAATAATATCTTACATTCTGAAAGCTTCATCTTTCAGAGTTTCAGAACTTATTGGATATTTGCTGTTTAAAAACTATGCTTCATGCATTTTAAGTCATTTTGTAGCAACAACACAACCCCACAACACAGGGTCCCAGCTGAACACCTGTGTTTACTAACACACTATTCAGCTACTTCAGGTCTTGCTGGTTTCTAAAATATACACCAAAGTGAGCACTGCTAGAAAACTATGGGTCTATATGGAGAGATGCTGTGCAATTCCCAAGCAGTGCAGGCCTGATGCTATTACTGTGTTTACTTCCCTAGACATATTTTGTGCTATCAGCCAGTAAATTTAGCCAGATACTAAATAAGACTGAAGTTGAGAATAATGGTATAAGAGAGAAAGTGAAAAAAGTAGTATTCCCGAATATTTTTCTAGTATTTTCTTAAAAGAAAAATATTGCAATATTATATAGAGTCACAGGTTTTCCTTGAATTCTATTGAGGAAGATTTTGCAAAATGGATAAAAGTGTTCTTTGTGATTGAAACGATCCCTAAATTAAGAAATTCCTTAGAAAAGCTATTTACCTTAAATGATTCAGTAGTTGGCTCATTTTGAGGTATATTGCAAATGAAAGACAAACTGTGTATTTTTAGAGAAGGAGGTAGGAGTTAAGCCTTGTTATTTTATCTGGTATGTTCCTCATCCCCCAGTTCTAAAATTAAATCCCTGGATGAGATTTAAACTGGATGCCTGAAGCTGACTATAAAGACCAGAATTTCTTAGTCCTTCTGGATAGAATTAATTTCATCCAATACTGGTATAATAGAGATGTCTGCATATTGAACCGATTATCTCTTTCTTCTTTCATAATGAATGCTGAGAAATAGGTGGGTTTAGGTCTGCCTTCTTTCAGGTATGTGAATCAACTGTGTCCTTAAAGTGGCTGCTTTTCTCTCTTCACTGTGAGACAACTAATGTGTAATTTAATGCAGTCATCTGCATTTGATTATATAAATCCCCCTCTATAGTGTTTATTGCATTATAAAAAAGGACCTCTTCACAAAGTAAATTCAAAATTCAGTACATTAGCGCAGAAAAGCTGCTCAGTCCAAGGTCATTGCTGCATGATTTAACTTCTCATTCTGTACACTGCCCATCTCACCTAATGAATTATGTTTAGCTGTCCATTAGTCTTGCAGAATACATTGCTCCTCTCCTTTTTTCATTTTTACATTAAACATCACATCACAGATAATAAAAATGTCCACACAAATATATAGCCATAGAAAATTGTCGTATTCATAATGGGGCCAGATATTTTGAGCCTAAATTATCACAGCAGGGTTTTAAAAATGGATGTGATTTCTCTTCATCAAAAGTCAGATAAACACAGCCTTAACACAGTTATATGCTATAGGTGGGCCCTATTAGAAGGTCAATACTTTCAGACAGTTACTATTTCCTTGAACAAAGGTAAGCTTGATGTTTCATATTATAACTTTAGGAATACACTGGGATATTTCAGAGATCAGTGAAATAGCTTAGCAAGTACCACTGTTTCTACAGTGACTGAAGCAAGTAACAAGTGCTCAGACTATACGTATGATCTTGGACAGTGGACTCCTGAGATATCATCCCTCCTTTTTTCTGTTAATATACTGTGGTAAGATGAAACATCCAAATCTCACAGCAGTGTTTGCATTTTCATCAGAGGATAATATACATAAACAAAGCACTATGGGGGCAGAAAATTATATATTTCTATTCCCCAAATAGCCAACTGAATGTCCAGCTAACAGAGATGCAGAATTTGATTTCCTCCTGTGTTTTAGGTATGTACCCCTGTGACTTTTTTCATTGTTTGCACTCCAGCCTTTGTTCTAAACTAATAACTGGATCACATTCGTGGGAAAGGGAGGTGTGATAGCAAAATATCTTCTGCTGAAGAAGACCTTGGAAGAGATCTGCTTTCCTGCTTCTTGGATAAAGTCAACCGTAGGCTGGTATAGAAATGATAAAAATAATTCCCTTACTTCTTACCCATCAAGCTTGTGCTACCAGTGGCAGTTGCCATTGATGCTGAGATCGCATTGCTGAGTTGAAGGATTTTACTGTTTAAGACGGATTCTGATCATGTCTTCCTGGGCATGTGTACTTCTGCTTCTGAGCCTTTGAAAGGAATGTGGGTTATGAGACACTGTTTTAGAAACTCAAAATGGCAGCAGTTTTAAGCATGTGCACAAAAAGGGCTCTTAACGGAAATAGCTGAATCTTTCCATAATAGTTTTACAACACTTCTAATATAATGGTTACTGTCATGGTTAGACACTGGACAAAATTGCCAGTGCCCCATGAAAATATATTTTTTACTAATAATGGTTGTGAGATGTGATCAGGAACAGAGCAGAGCAGGCTCAGACTTAGAAATAGGAGAAAAAAAAAACTTTAATAATCTACATTAAAGGAAAGAAACACACAGGGAACATGAAAACTCTCCGAAACATTCCTCCTCCTCCCAACTTCCACCCTTCCCACAATCAGACAAAACCTTGGATTTTCTGATCGGTTAACAATACTCAAATAATCAATTCTCAGTCCATCTAAGAAGAGAGGAGTCTCTCTTGCAAACCATAGTGTCCTTCCATGTCTGGTGCTCTCACCACCATCCATGGATTGAAACTGCCTTCAGGATTCAACGATGCTTTGCCAAGTACCAGAAGCTCCTTTTTTGGGACAAACAGTCCCCCCCATTTTATAACCCCTGGGGCCGAGGG
>WEIT01022889.1:15573-62367 GCA_013389985.1 Dryoscopus gambensis | reverse complement strand
CTCTCTCTGGGCTCCGGCCTAGCTCTCATCCTCAGGCCGAGTGACTTCAGGCCGCATGGCTGCCCCTCCCCCACCCAGGCCCAGGCCCAGGCCCAGGCCCAGGCCCAGGCCCAGGCTGGGTGAGGGAGGACATCTGCTCCTTTCACTGGCCGGAACACAAAAGGAAGTTCCTCTGTGAATCTCTCCTTTATCTCCCCATGTTCTCAGAGGTGACACATCTCCTTAGTGGCCACACCAGATGTCAATACTCAGTTCTGACCCATGATTGGTTTGACTATACCTTCCTTAAAAAAACTTCCTTCCTGTCAAACCAGGACAGTTACCAATGTAAACAGTAGGATTTTTCAGTTTTTGTCTACCAGTTTTATTTCCTCCTGTATGCCTATTCCATTTTTCTAACAGAAAATCTGGTAAAGTAAGATCACTCTTATTTTCTCATATATAACAGGAAAATTCTTTACACATAGAAATCTAGGCTCAAAACAAAATAAACTTCTTTTTAACTATAGGGTGTTTATTGTTAAAAGCCAAACCAATCTTGTTCCCAAGCAGCTAATACTAATGCACCTTTGTTTTATTTCTGATAATACAATACATGGATACATCAGTGATGTTAATCACATTTAGATGATGAATATCAATTTTCAGTACTGGCCCTGTGGTTGGACCACATGACTCCAGAGCCATCTAAATGATGATAGTCTATAACTACTACAGAATACTTCACAAAAATAAATCATTTTGTTTTTCTGGATTTTTGTTTCTTTCTGTTTTTATTGAATACATGCTTCCTATTCCTTTCCCATAAAGTAGCTCTTTCAACTTGGTAGATGATTGCTTTTATTTCCAAGGCAAATTGCTGACAGCTGTTGCAGAGTGATTCATGGTGTCTACATTTAAACAGTGATGCCTAATCATTATAAAATGATCCATCTGGGTTTTTATTCTACAGAGGGGACTTTCTGTGCTATGAAAAGACACAAGGCATGTGACACAGATATTTTAGTATGAGAACATAGCAAGTGATCTGTCTCATAGCTTCTTAGATTCTTGATCTTCCCCTAAGCCTTAAACATCAGCATATAAAGCTTACTTTTGGAAGCTGTAAGTTGCTGATACAACTGTCCTGTTCTTTATTTAGGGTGAGATTGTGCCTGTTGGCACAGCCCTCAGCAAGAGGTGCTTTGTGAACTGCATCATTGTAATGCCAGCCTGGGGAAGTAGGGTGACTCAGATTTTCCTCTGAATCACATTTTCTCTTCTGCTTCTTCCTTGCTCTGGGGGAATAGTAATTTACTTCTGGAAATTAGTATCTCTCTGCAGTGGCGCAGCTGTTCTAGCCAACAAGGCTGGAAAAAGACTTCAATCTTGCCTCCATTCCTCCCTAGGTTCCCTCTGCTCACCTGTTTCAAAGGAGATACAGCTAGGTAAATAGTGTACACTCAGGCCTAAAATTTGGGTGGTTTGTGTAGGGCTCTAATTGCAGGGTTCTTCCATTCTCTCCTGCGTGGGTGCATACTTATAGACTAAACCTTACAGACAAGACTCCAGATGTGATACACAGCCCAGAGAAAATAAATAGCCTTTATTTTGGCTCAGTCATTCAAGTGAAAGAGGACTGATAATTTTGAAAATTTGTACCAATCTATGAATTTAACTTTTCTTTATCATATAGCTTATAGGTTTTTTATAGCAAACAAATTTAGTCCTAATGCAATCTGAAAGAGAATCTGTCACCCTGTAGAACTATATCCTCTTGACTCTTGCTGCCTTGAGTGAAAGTTTCTTGATATTTGTTGACAGCAACCAATGGAGTCTTGTTCTGCCATTGCTGCATGTGACCATTTTAGCACATCATATGTGGAGCTGAATGGGCATCTTGCAACTTCTAAAACTGTAGGAAGGATGGCAAGATAACTGAATACCTGTTATCAGCACTAATTATGCTGTAGAGGACTTCTTAAAAACTCATTTTTTGTTTTAACATACCTATCCTAAAGTAGCTCAGGTCTAAGAATGATCTACTGTTGCATACATGCCACTCTTTAAAACTGCCATTATACGTATATAGTAACAAATAACACTTCTTATATGATTTCTAAATTGCAAAAGGAAAATGGGATGAACATCAAATCAAATAGCACTTCTTTTCCTCTGCTGAAGGAGTGTGGAACATTAATCAGGTGCAGCATCCTTAACCAGGGGAGACACTGCTGGAGCAATGCTCTCCCTCCTTTTCCTTCATGCTCACTCTTTGTAGTGGCTGTGATCTTACATTCTTTCTTGTTTTCTCCTTTGAATTTTCATTATATATATCCAGATTTATGTTTTTGGTGTGTGTTTTTTATTTTCTTTATTGTGCTGTAAAAGCAATTCTGCTGAGCTCTCCAAGTTGCACCCCTTTAGTGGCCAGGAACAGACCATTTGCAGCATGTGCTTCATTCTCAGGGGTCTCACTGTTACACTGAGTTGGTTCTTTCAATATACCTATTATTGTTCTGCACTTTTCCTCCAAAGGACAAGGAGTGTAGACTTTATTCTGACCCTACTGACCATATTCTGGGCAGTTACTCTAACAAAACTCTGTATGGCTGCTGTTGACCACAGCTCGTGTCACCATTGCCAAGATCCAACTTGTACTCCTGTTATAACAGGGAAGTCCACGACATTTGCAAACACCTCAGTCTAGACCTTAATATTTTATCATATGGTCAGTAGTGATCCTTAATATTTTTACATTTTGTTCTGATGAGAAAGCATAGTGTTTGTTTTACTATAGAAAGAAGAGGAAGCATACAAACATATAGAATAAGCCTTTTTTTTAAGAAGTCCAGGAGGCCTGGAGGGATGAAAAGCCCTTACAATACAAATACCCTGCTTAGTGTCTCCAGTAACTATAAATTTTGATAACCATTTAAAGGATAAACAGAATGATACAATAAATTGTAATGTACTTTCTAGTTTGTTTGCCAAATAGACCTGATTTGAACCTTGTTTCAGTGGTGCTACATTTTTCCACTATGGCATCTTTTTTTCAGTTTGAGGTCATTAATGATCAATGGGGTATCAGAAAGAAAAGAGAATGTGTTGTATTAAGGGAGTTGCTATGAAAATCTATGTGCTGATTACAGATATTTTTTACAGAATATGCCATGGTGCAGTTCCCCATAAGAGGTTTACATGAAACACCATGCCGTGGTGTTAATGAGTGCACTGGTAGTAAGACAATTCTTTCAATCTTGCATTCTGGTTAAAACACTTAGAATGTGCTGGGTTTGGTTATTGGTCTTTTTTTTTTTCTTTCTTTCTCTAGTTTATAGCTTTCTGAAAGGGAACTGCTTTTGAAAGTATAATAATCTCTGGAGGACTCCACCAGCTCAGGAAATTAAATGATTGACACCCTGTCACAAGTCATCTCCTACTGACATAACCCAGAAAGAAGTATGCCCTTTTTCTGAAATGCCATTGGCCTTGCTGATTGCTATGTGATCACTGTTAACACCTAACTTCCCGTCAGCCAGTTCTTCCGTGATTGTATAGTCGCTTTTTGTATTAGTGCACATGATCTCTCCTTTCTAATATCACTACTTTGCCTGGTCTCTGTTGAATTTTATCCTCTCAATTTTGAACACACTTTGTCCAAATTATTTTGAATTCCGATGCTGTCTGGCAAAATGCTTTTTAAGCCCCGTAGAATATGAATGCAAGTTCCACTGCAGTTGTGTAAATTATTGTTGAAAATACATTGTAATCCCAGATTTGGGCCAGCACTGAAGATGTTCTCCAAGTTTGGTGACTCCAGAATTGATGACTGACAATTGATAATGGCAGGAATGGTTGTGATTTTTTTTCCCCAAAGTCATAGTTCTCTGTAGTAGCAATTACATTCAGGTTATTATTAAGAAGATCGTTTATTAAATTTGCAGCAGTATCATTAACCATATTAAAGTAATTCTTATATTTGCTAGTGGCAGGCAATTACATTGGCTTCACTATGCTTGGCAAACTCTTATTGTCTGCTTATATATTGTCTTACATTCTTTTTATAGCTTTCTTTTTTTGATATTTTGCAATATTTTGACTTTCAAAGCTAGATTAATATGTTTCTATTTCCTCAGCCTTTCCTTATCCCAGTAGATAGAGGAGGTGTGTTTGGTATTCTGCTACATCCTTCTTGCATACTTGCAGGGGATCTCTCTGTTGAGACTGCCTTGGCCAATTAAAAAAGTTCTCTAGAGTAATTCACTCTTTGAAGGTTTATATGTTCACTGTTTCTACATATTCTTCAACTTCTTTCCTTTTCATGGACTACTGTTTAAAATGCATTTTGTTTGGTATCTGCTTGTAATTAATTCTTCCATGTATGAAACCTGAGGTGACACTGTTCGGTGGCGTGCCCTCAGGCGGAGGGGACGCAGCGTCCTTCCTGCAGACGACCCTGTGGCGTCTCAGCAGGAAATATGCAAAAGGTGGGCTTGTTGGCTGGCTCCTTGTGGGAGGAAGCACGACCAGACTGGCCTGCTGGAGTGGCTGGCATCGCTCGGGAACAAACAAGTGGAGAGTATAGAGGGGTCTCCATATGAGTTCCAACAATGTGCATTCCTCAGAGGGTCCAGGGACAAAGACCAGGAGCAAGCGTGTGCAGGGGATTTTATACAGGGAGGAGAAGGGGTGGAGATAAGGGAAATAGCCAGTGGGGTACAAGTAAAGGACAGGGTACAACCATATAATGATCAATAAGGGAAAGAGGGAGGCAGGAGTTACAACTGGGAGCCAGTGGGATACTAAACTGAACAGAACTGTCTAGATTGAGGGGATGCAGCTTAGACTGCACCTCCCAGGGGGAAACGGCTTAAACTTCTGTGCTGCCCACCAACCCGCCTTCAGACTCACTCTCATCCACCCATTGGATGATGAGGGTCTGGTGGGCGTTCAACTGACACAGCCCATTAGTGGGCTGGGCCACTACAAGACTGAGGTAGTGTGGAACACTAGCCGTCTCTGTGTATCATCCATATTTATGTCTCCTGTCCAATTAAATAGTGGTCTCTTCCTTTCTTTTGTCTTCCCATGACTACTTAATGTATTTATGAACTTTTTCATCATTGCCTTTTGTCTCTAGCTAATTGAAAGATGTTTTGCACCCCAGTCTTTTGATTTTTATCCATATGGGGCATGTGAGTTGTCAGTTATGCTTATCATTAATGATCTGCTTTTGTTTCCACTTTTATAAGGATTCTTCTTCCATTTTCAGATCATTACAAAAAACTACTGATGCAGCTAGAATGGTCTCTTATTTTTCCTACCTACACTTCAAAAGGGGTTTGATTTTGTGTATTCAGTGTAGTTTCTCTCAGTAGGTAGTAGCTCTCATGTACTCATTTATCCTGTAGATAATCTTATTGAGAGGTCTTACTGTGGGTTTTTTTTATTCCTCTTTTAGTCTGCTTTTTAAGTCAGAGCAAGAACTTCAAATCTTTTTTATATAATAAACCCCATCATTTCACAATGACCCCATATTAGCTCTGCTCTGCCAGTTAATTTCATTCTAAGTTAAAAACAAACCGACAGTAGCTCCTCCCCAGTAGCTTTATTCACATCTTGAAACTTACTGAACTTTTGCATTAAAAGTTTTGCATGTGTCCTAAAAAAAATTTTAAAAAAATTAAAAAAAAAAAAAAAATCCCCAATCCCCTTCCTACTCCTTGGCAATGACTGTTTTCTCTTGGTAGATCCACCCTGAGATACCCAGTAAGTTAGTAGATCTTTCTGAATTTCAGAGTAAGTCTTCTAGGTAATATATGCAATTCCACACCTTCTTGTATATGTTTGTTTAAAAGCGTTTTCACTGTGTCTCTGACATCTATGATGTGAATAGACGCTTTTATGTTTTCCTTACTAGTATTCTAGTTTCTGATATTTACCAAAAGATTCAGATAAAAGTCTATTGTTCTCACTATTTTTCACATAGCCTTGCTGCAATATCTTATTTTTAGATTTGTATTTAATAAGTAAATCTGTGTTTTCGACGTAGCAGTGGGCTTCTTGCAACCACTAACTTTACTGTAGTAGAAAAACTTCATTCATCTACTCATATCCCAAGTAAAATCTCTTTCTGCTTCCCATTGGATACTATCACTTATCTCTTTTCTTATGGAGATTCTTGAAATTCCCTTTCCCTTGGCAGTGAGATGGATTTTGCATGCCTGTTTGATTTTACCAGGGCACTGTGCCATTGTTCCTATGTTTTGAGCTTAACATGCATGTGCAGTCAGTTTATGTGTCTGTAAATCTTCCCCTTCAAAGGTTAAGATGTGCGTGTGTAGATCCTGAGTTATTGCGCATCGGACAAGATAATGACATGAGGAGCTGCAGAGTGCTCACAGCAAATAGGAGCAGTGCACATGACCTCTCCTGTCCTTTGGTGCCATTCATAAGATGGCCACATGAGAGACAGCAGGGCACGATGGATTAAGGAAGGGAACCAACAGCTGCACAGAACTGAGGGCCAAGGCAGGAAGTACCGGGACAGCTGTATCAGAGCCACCAAGTAAGGGTATAAACTCAGCAAAACCAGAGCCAGGGAGGTAAGGGTAAATTACAGTGGGCAGTTTATTTAGGAGGGGTTGAGGATGGTAAACACGAATAGCTTGGGAAGAGGGGGAAAATGATGTATAAGGTGAAGCAAGTCATCTGCTTCGGGCTTTTGGGAATACCTGTTGAGTAGCTTGTTTGCGATCAGTGCAGTCTGGCAGTCTGTTGCAGCTGTGTCTGTGATGGTGTCTGACTGTCTTTGGTGTTTGGGGGAACAGGGATGCTCTCCTAACACCAGAGATAGAACTCCCAGAAGAATGTACTGAACGGCTTAGCAAAACTCTTGTAAACTCACTGATCTCAAAGATCTGAAGATTTTTATAACTACAGGGACAGAGACACAAATTCAGTCAAATTGACAGAAAAATTTTAGTCTTGGCTCCAAAGTCAGCTGCATAAGCAATGGGTGTGTGCCCATGGGCCAGTCAGTGCACAGCACTGGCACACAGCTGGGCAGAAGCTACTAAGAAGCCTGTGAGGAAGACGGGGGTGAGTTTAGGGAAATACAAGTAAGAGAGGAATGGAAGAAAACTGGATTTACTACACAAGGGATTGCATGCACCCAGAGAACCTAGAATACAGAAAAAGCTATGTAAGGAGTCAGAAGATAATTGAAAACAAACAACAACAAAAAAACCCCAACCAACCAGCCAACCAACCAACCAACCAACCAACTCGCCAACCAACGAAAAACCCAAAAGAAAAATGCATTTGTAGCCCCTGCTTATGAAACAATGTATTTCAAATCCCCATGGATTTCCTTTGACACATTTTTGGGTGAAGATGAATTATTTATTTAGCTTCCTTTTTCCGCAGTGAATCATCCTAATCTTTCAGGAGAGTAGTCATCACAAACTTTAGACTCTATCTTTGATAAAAATACCATTTTCCCCCTTGCTTTTCTTTCAAACTTTATCTGCAAATTATTTCTATTGTTCTGACTCTGCACTGATAAAATAACACTCTTATTCCCACAGAACTAACATCATCTGCAAATTATCGGCTTTGTTCTGATGTCTCTTCCATATAATGTTCACTGACTTCACTTATGACAGGCAATCTTTGTGTCATTCATTTGGGCAAAGAACGTAGTATGTGTATATCACAGCTCTAGAGCTGTTATTGTTCAGATCCCAGAGGAAACTTTCTACTGTCCTCTAGTGTGCTGTGTGCACAAAAATAAAAACAATTAGCTAAATAAAATTTTCTTGTTTAATCAAACATGTTCGACTTAACATTCAAATCATCTTATAAATGTAGGTAATTTGGTTAAAATTCAAATGTTTCTTGTCATGGAAATCTCAGGTTTTGCCTTCATGATTACTTGCCTCCATAAGATGAAGTACTGGTGACCCCATCTACACCAGACAAAAAAGGAGTTAGGAGCCAGAGACTTTAATTTGCAAGGTTTTGGCACTGGTGGGGTTATGAATGATACCTTGGCCAAACCTGCTGGCCTTGGTAGCCTTTTCACCTGCATCTCTTTTATCTTGTGACCTCAGGTACTGAAAAAACATGGTTTTTTTCAGTTTATGTGTCCCTCAGTTCAGAAAGACTAGGATTAGAACACTGAAAAAGTTCAAAGCCTTAATGTACCATCCAAGCAACTTGACGCAGTAGGGGACATTAAATGAAATTCAAATCATTCGCTTTTAGCTCTTAAAAAAAATGCACTCAACATCCCTTCTCATACATGGCTATAGTGGCTTTTCTTGTAAGCCTTTAAAGACTGCTTTATCTGTTTGTCTCTAAACAATTATCAGCATGGATAAATCACTGATAATATCCCAAGTAACTGTAGGTATTCAAGTATTTGATAAAGCAAATTCTGCTGTTACAGGTATAAATTGCTGAAATTTATTAGTGACGTAGAAAAATAAAAGCTAGGACACTGTTTATCTTGAACAAAGTTGCCTTTGTAGTACACAGTAACCATTTTTTACTTTTTCTTTGCTATCTCAGAGTACACTGCAGTTAAGCACAACAGCTCCATATACCATTGCCTTTTCAGTGTACAAAAATGGATTTGATATCTCTACATGTGCAATTTCTCCTATCTCTATTAACATCTCCTTTTTGCCTGTTAACTTCCTATGATACATGGTAAAATCTATGAGAAAAATTAGGTGTTATATTACAAATAAAATATCTGAATTTTCATGTCAGCCTTTAGTGGAAAGGTCAGTACAGATTTGCTTGGAACACTTGTACCATAAACACTATGTGACATTTCTTTGTAAACTATATATGCAAAAAACCCCCCCTGCTTTAAAATTATTTGTAACATATTGATCAAGCTTATTAGGATTTTTTTTTAATACTCCTTTGACCTTATAACTGAAATTACTGAGATCTGATTTAAAATTATGTAAGCTGAAATTCTGTATAGCAGCAGAAAAAAAATCTCAATTTCAAGTGTGGTTTGTGAGACATATGCTTGGATCCTCTGAGGAATGTTCACTTCCCGGTAACATGCAGTACCATTTGCTATCTCAGTGGGAATTGCCAGATATTGAATGTCAGGCCTGCCACTGGTTCATTTGTACATTTTGGACCTTAGGATTTTGTCATATGAGGGAGGAATGAAAGTGAGAGAATGGCAGAAAAGTGCACTTGCAGGAAGGAAAATATATTTCTCTGGAGGCACTGGTGTATTTTTAATTGCAGCTGTTAAAAGCACTTGTCTGGCATGATAGGTTTGGCATGATGCCTTGTTCAAAGAAGGCTGGTTGTACTCTATCCTCTGCAACCTGAGAGAGACAGCAGTGGCTGCTGTCATAGCCTTTTCAATCTTCATGCCCTCCAAGCTTCAGTGACTCAATTGCTTTGTGTAGCTCCTTGCCACCTCTATAAATACATCAGCAACAAAAGGAAGGCTGAGGAAAATTTCCATCCTTTACTTCATGCAAGGGGAAACAGTGACAAAGGATGAGGAAAAGGCTGAAGAACTTAATGCTTTATTTGCCTCAGTCTTGAACAGTAAGACCAGTTGGTCTCCGGGTACCAGCCCCCTTAGCTGGAAGACAGGGACAGGGAGCAAAATGAAGACACCATATTCCAAGGGGAAATGGCTGGTGAGATGCTACATCACCTCAACACACACAAGTCTTTGGAGCTGGATGGGATCCACCCCAGAGTACTGAGGGGGCTGGCAGAACAACTCACAAAGCAACTTTCTACCAGCAGCTCTGGCTAACCAGGGAGGTCCCAGTTGATTGGCAGTTTGCAAATGTGACACCAATCTATAAGAAGGGTCGGAAGAAGAATCTGGAGACCTACAGGCCTGTCAGTCTTACCTTGGTTCTGGGTAAGGTCATGGAGCACATCATCTTGAGACTGTACTTCAGTTAAGCCTTTGATACCACTTCCCACAGTATTCTGGAGAAACTGGCTGCTCATGCCTTGACACAGGTGCACTGTTTGTCTAGTAAAAGAAAATAAGTAGATGACTGAGCCCAGAGAGTGGTGGTGGAGTTACATCCAGCTGGCAATGGTCATGAGTGGTGTTCCCCAGGACTCAGTATTGGGGGCAGTCCTATTTAATGTCTTTATCAGTGATCCAGATGAGGGGATCAAGTGCACCCTCAGTCAGTTTGCAGATCACACCAAGTTGGGTGGAAGTTGATCTGCTGGAGAGTAGGGGGGCCCTGCTGAGGGATCTGGACAGGCTGGATCGGTGGGCCGATATCATTTGTATGAGGTCCTACAAGGCAAAGGGCTGAGTCCTGCCCCTGGGTCACAACAACCCCAGGCAGGGCTACAGGCTGGGGGTGGAGTGGCTGGAAAGCTCCCCAGTGGGAAAGGACCTGGGGATGCTGGGGGACAGCGGCTGAATGTGAGCCAGCATGTGCCCAGGTAGGCAAGAAGGTCAATGTTACCTGGTTTGTATCTGCAGTAGTGTGGCCAGCAGGACCAGGGCNGACCAGGGCAGTGATTTTCCCCCTGTACTCGGCATTGGTGAGGCTGCACCTGGAATCCTGTGTTCAGTCTTGGGCCCTCACTACAAAAAAGACATTGAGGGGCTGGAGCATGTCCAGAGAAGGGCAACAGAGCTGGTGAAGTGTCTGGAGCACAAGTCTGGTGGGAGCTGGGATTGTTTATCCCAGAAAAATGAGGCTCAGGGAGAACATTACTGCTCTCTGCAACTACCTGAAAGGAGATTGGAGTGAGGTGGGGGTCAGTTTCTTTTTCCAAGTAACAAGCAATAGGACAAGAGGAAATGGCCTCAAGTTGCACCAGGGGAGGTTTACACTGGATATTAGAAAATTTTTTTTCACCTAAATGGTCTTCAAGCATTGGAAGAGGCTTCCCAGGGAAGTGGTTGTGTTACCATCCCTGGAGGTATTTAAAAGATGTGTATATGTGGTACTTAGGAAAATGGCTAGTGTTAGTTTAACTGTTGGAATCCATGATCTTAAAGGTCATTTCTGACCTAAATGATTCTAGGCTTCTGTGATGGGAGGCAAGCGTATCTCAGAATAATTCCTATATGGAAGCACTGAACTCAGTTAACAGCATGAGTGTACTGGCAAACACAGTGTTGAACCTTAAAATGAGAGACAGATTGTGTAGTGCTGGGTTAATGGTTGGACTCGATAATCTGAAAGATGTTTTCCAACATAAGTGATTCTATGATTACATGATTTTGTGTGCACAGTGCGAACACTGGAAAGCAGAAATTTGCTTTGCCTATGCTGTCATGTCTAGGTATTTCAACAAATACCTTCTTCTAGATAGCATGAACAGTGAATTGAAGATCATTACAAGAATACTTTACTTCAGATGAATGGAAAGTGAGTAAATTATATTACAGTTGAAATATTTTGCATGGATCGATGTTTTGTCCAGTATTGCTCTGGTAATTAGTGGGGATCAAAGGTAAGGGTTATGAAACTTACACAGCACCACCTATTAATTTTCTTAGAAAGTGTAATATAATTTGATGACCATTCTGTATGCCATTTTAAAAAAACTTAAATATCGTGATTCCTGTTTTATAAAAGCCTTCTCTACTCCTCAGCTACTGAAATCTATTATATTAAAATAGTCTCAGATTATTTGCACCAGTATTGTTTTAACTTTTATAATGATAGATTAAACAAATGTATTTAGTAAGATTACTCTTGTAGGAGGGTGTGATTTTTCAGCAAATAGGATTGTGAAGCTAATTTTTTGGAACTCACACTCC
This sequence comes from Dryoscopus gambensis, assembly GCA_013389985.1. Classification (NCBI taxonomy): domain Eukaryota; kingdom Metazoa; phylum Chordata; class Aves; order Passeriformes; family Malaconotidae; genus Dryoscopus; species Dryoscopus gambensis. The sequence goes on along the minus strand of WEIT01022889.1, from coordinate 50,585 downwards.
TGACCATAGCACATCAGCTTTCTTCATGCCCCTTCAGAAAAGCAAACATGGCACTAAATACAGAGGCAAGATAGGTAGAGTGAGACCTAGCCTGTATTCAAGCAGCAAGAATCCCTTATGCAGCTTTAATAACAATCATTAATATAATTATTATTCATTATTACTTTGCTTCCCTGGGCAAAGTTATGGGTTGGAAGAGCACTTGTTTCATACACCTTGACTGTGGTTTTGACCTTATTCAGTCTATAAATTTAGAAACAAGTAGCGACCACTGACAACAGGAAGCTAAGGGAGGAATTCTGCTTTCCAATATTCCACTTAAGATGTTGTCACGCCCTACGTAGCTCATGTATAGGTTTTCAGTATCACTTACTGAAAGATTCTATTTTTTTAGTCCTCCATGAAAATGCATGTTAGGGCATTCTGACCCATAAGTACGTGAACATAACATTTGTATCCCCTAATGGCTACTTGTACACATTCAGGAAAATCACAGTCCTTTCTCTAACTACTTGTTGAACAATAAACTGTCAACATAAAAAAATAAAAACTCTTGATGGTACCCACTGGAGACAAAACAGTGGAAGCACTTATATGAACCTTTGAGCACAAGTCATTTTTTTATGATTAGATTTTAAATGCACTGGGGTTTTGTAAACCATACCTAATTCTTCACACACAGTGCTCTTTTCTCCAGCTTCTGAGAGAAAGGAAAATGCAGCCACTTTTTTATGTGAACCTTTTATATTAAGCCAGCCTGGCTAGATGCTGTTTTGTGAGGGAAAGAGTTACAGCTTAGAATGACTAGCAGAAAAATAGCCAGTACTGATTATCCAGATGAAAGGCCAAAGGGGAGACATAACAGGTTGCAGCAACATTTTGCAGTTTATTTTTTTTATTAAAGTGGCAAAGTCCATTTCCTGCTTCTCATTTTCTATCTGAGAAAAATCTTTGCAAAGGTAACAGGACAAGCTTTCAACAGAAACAGTAATAAAATTATCACAAACATTTACAAACATTCTTGTTGGATGGTTAAAACCTGCATTTGCTTTAATAATATTTAACATATTGCAGGTTTCGTTATGTCTATGACAGACACTTTTAGTAAAAGTTGATTTCTGTGAATGTTTATTACATATTCCATGACTGGAAAAGAATTTCCTGCAAAATAAGACTACCAGATTTTGAATTTGTTGACTATTACATAATGAAAAGGAATATGATTTCTGTACCAGGCTGGATCAGCCATGTTTCAGAGTTGTGCTGTGCTGGAATGCTTTTCTTTGTAGATACTGAACTGCACCACTGGTATGGTTTGAATAACTTCAGAGAGCCCTTCCTTGTGTCCATGCTCCTTGGAACAGGTTTCCTGAATGGGACTTTTTCCCATGCTATACATATTCTTATCAGAGAACCATAGAATGGTTTGGGTTGGAAAGGACCTTAAAGATCATCTAGTTCCAACTCCCCTGCCATGGGCAGAGACACGTTCCATGAGACCAGGTTGCCCAGAGCCCCATCCAACCTGGCCTTGAACACTTTCAGGAATGGGACATCCACAGTTTCTCTGGGCAACCTGTTCCAGTGCCTCACCAATCTCATGCTGAAAAATTTATTTCTAATATTTAATCTAAACCTGCTCTCTTTCAAGGGTAGATTTTTCAAGCTGTCTCTTTTCCAAGCTGAACAATTCCAACTCTGTCAGCCTGTCTTAATAGGAGAGGTGCTCCAGACCGCTGATCATCTTTGTGGCCTCCTCTTGCTCCACAGGTCCCTGTATTGCCTATGTTGGGGGCCCCAGAGCTGGACAGAGTACTTCAGGTAGGGTCTTATGAGAGGGGAGTAGAGGAAGAGAATCACTTCCTCTGACCCACCGGCCACANATTTAATCTAAACCTGCTCTCTTTCAAGGGTAGATTTTTCAAGCTGTCTCTTTTCCAAGCTGAACAATTCCAACTCTGTCAGCCTGTCTTAATAGGAGAGGTGCTCCAGACCGCTGATCATCTTTGTGGCCTCCTCTTGCTCCACAGGTCCCTGTATTGCCTATGTTGGGGGCCCCAGAGCTGGACAGAGTACTTCAGGTAGGGTCTTATGAGAGGGGAGTAGAGGAAGAGAATCACTTCCTCTGACCCACCGGCCACAATTCTTTTGATGCAGCCCAGGATACAGTTGGCTTTTGGAGCTGCAAGTGGACATTGCTAGGTCATGTTGAGCTTCTTGTCCACCAACAAGTCTAAGTCCTTTTCCTCAAGGCTGGTCTCAATCCACTCTTTACCCCATCTGCATTTGTGCTTGGGATTGCCCTGACGCAGCTGTGGGACCCTGCACTTGGCCTAGTCGATCTTCATGAGGTTCACGTAGGCCCAACTCTCAAGTCTGTGAAGGTCCCTCTGGATGACATTCCTACCCTCCAGTCTGTCAATTGCACCACACCCCATGTGTTTAGTGTCATCCACAAACTTCACAGATTTCACAGAATATTCCGAGTTAGAAGGGAACCACAAGGACCACTGAGTTCAACTCTTAAGTGAATGGTTTGCACAGGGATCAAACCTGCAACCTTGGTGTTAGCTCCATGCTCAAACCAATTGAGCTAATATCAGGGTCCAGACTTTCTAAGGGTATACTCAATTTCACTGTCCACATCCCAAGAAAGATATTAAATGTCACCAGTCCCAATACCAACTCCTGAAGAACATCACTTGCAACTGGTTTACACTTGAACGTCAAGCCATTGACCATAGCTCTTTGAGTGTAACCATCCAGCCAATTCCTTTTGGGCCCTAAATGACTTACTGGACGAAATGGCTGGATTATGTTTTCTCAGGACTATGAACTACCATTGATTAGAAGTTATGATTTGTGTTAACTAACCTTGTACAAAGTACAAGTACATACATATCTAAGTACAAAGCATATCAGTGAATTAGAATGTTACTTTAAAGTAGTCTTAATTTGTACAGTAAACATGCTATTTTTTCTCAAAGATAAATGGCAGTATGATTCTATGTGAGTGTATGAATCCAGAAGAATCCTGGGGATGAAATCTGTGTCAGAGGCAGTTTCATTCCCATTGCTCCAGTGAGGTAGTAATCAGATGACTGACAATAACAGAAGCAAAGTACCACTTTACTCAGTGCAGGTAAATTTATGGTTATATTGTTGTATGAAGATAAAACGGCATGTTTTCCGCCTACCAGATAGAAAAGAGGAAGCAGGTATAAGAACAAGAAATAAATAGTTTACAGACAAAAATGTACAGTAAAATTCTTATTCTTTCATGTAGATATGGGTTGAAAGTACTCCAAAGGACAGTCAAGATTTAGGGAAATATTCTGAGAACAGTAATTTAGAGATTCTTTGTTCAGTTAAAAAAATTTATTGTGCTTTTTCAATAGTGTTAAAAAGTACTTTGAGATTAGGAATTCTCTGCAAACTGAAGGGACATAATCAAAGAAAACATTTATGCGTTTTATTCTTTGATCAAACTGTAATTCATACCTGGTATAGATCAGCCATTATTGTCTTTGGTGATTTGTAACTTACTAGTTCAAAATTAGATTTATGCTGAACATTTCAATGGCACATTGTATTTGGAAAGCAACCAAGTTGTTTGATTAATTCTGGAACTAATGAAACTATCTTACAGATTCATGACCTGTGTTCCTATGTTGCAGTAGCCTGGTCCTCTCCTTTTGTTCGTTATAAATAACCTTCCTCCCACCCCAAGTAATATTGTTACTTCCTCGATAACATCTGCTAAGCTTTCCTATTCACAGTATGCTTGGCTCTCTGCCATGTCCCCTAAATCCCAGCTGCTGGGGAAGAAGCAGCTTGTATAATACCTGATTTCAACATAATACGTGTGCTGATTGAGATATTGAACAAATCTAATTGTTGCTGAGCTTGTATGGCTGCCTTTCCAATGGGGGTCTTATGCTGGGTTTCTGTTTCCTCTTTCCAGATGCCAGTATTCTCCAATCTCTTAGCAACTAGTCTTCTAGGTGCCAATGCAGAAAGAGTGGGCAAAGGTGATAGGAATAGTGCATAGAAGAGTAAGAGAACTGTCAAAGGGATGGACAGTCAGATATATTTAATCTCCTTATCAAAGCAAAATTTAGAAGGAGAATCAAGTGGCAGCAAGGGAGCAGCTTACATGTGTGTGTCCTGGTCCACAAATGGAGTCCAAATTAGTGGCACCGACACTGCCCTAAGAGCCTTTGCAGTATTTCTTAATTTTCTCTAAAGTAGCACCATTTCTCCCAGATCATCTGGAGCTACCCACAATACACCCATTACTGACCACTCCAGTGTCTTCCCCTACCCATGACCCATAATCACCTATCTTCTCACCCATAATCTCTGGTCCCTTGGAGGGACCATACTGCCTCCAAGCCTTGCCCCAACCTTGGTCCTAGTTTCTACCCCAGAATCTCTCTTCTCAATCCTCTGGTCCCAACCCTTTCTACCTCCACTTCTCCTGAGGGTCACACCTAAGCTCAGTGCCCCATACATATCTACCTATTTTCTCAGCCAGGTCCAGGTACTTTGATCAACGTGGATAGGTCTGAGTTGATGGACTGCCCTTACCTTCTGGATTTGTTCCCAGTAGTGACTTGGACCACCTTGTTGTTGGTTACTCTGACGGCTAAGCACTTCCCTTCGCTTGGGCTCGTGGCTTGCTAACATAGATATTGATGTTGGAAGTGGTTTTTGCAAGCACAGAGACCAGTTCACACAGCAGAAATTTGGGCTGCAATAGAAGTGAGCAATTGAGCTGATAGGGCTTCTGTGGTGATCAAAAAAGAGGAGCACTTACTTTACAAGAGAAAATATTACAGGTTGACAAGTTTTACACACCAAGGGGAAGACCAAGAAGGGATATGATTGCTCTCTATAAATATTTACAGAAGGTAAACAGCAGGAATAAAGATAAGTGTTATAGCCTAAATTATATTGCCAGCAGAAGGATAAACTGGCCATGAATTAATGTCAGTTCCAATTTAGTAGGATGGTTTTAATCCTCCAAGATTGAGGCTCCTGAAACAGTGTTACAAGAGCAACAAAACTATCCTACCTAGGTCTGGGTAAAATTTGTCACGTCATGAATGAGACTGGGAGAGGCTCACTCTCAAACAGCACGGGGAGTCTGGTGCTTGGGGAGTACCACTAACACACCAACTTTTTGTCAATAATGCACTGCCTTGCTGCATGCTCCCATGCCTGCCAGAGCTGGATGGAATATTCTGGATGGTTTTTAATAAATGCCTGGAACACTAATAATACCACTTTACTTTGTGGTATATCTATTTATTAATGTAACCTGCTATCATCTTTGCCTTCTTTTCCAGCAGCTGTGAAATGATTTGATGGTCTTAATTATTTTTCATAATAACCCCAAAATTCCTCTCTTGATTAGCTTCCTAGATGAGATTTCCATTTAGTATATATTCTGTAACTTGGTGTTTGGTTTCCCTGCTAATTATATCACTTTTTTTTTTCTGCGTTTAGCTGCATTTGCCATCTGCTCATCCAGTCAAAAAATAATGGAAAACCTTTTGAATCCGATTGCTTTCTCCTAATTACTGATTCGGTCTCCAGTTGTGTTATTACCCACAGATTGAAAGATCTTGGGCCAAATAATTAATAAAAAAACCTGAGATTCCTTTGATTTTAGCTGAGCCATGCTGATACATACCAAGCTCCTGATCTTTCACTTCCTAGTGCTCTGTTATTTTAAGTTTCCCATCTTTCAAAATATAAACATCCGAGTCCCTCTTCTCTCACTTTTCATACAGTATTGATGCTGCATATCCCACACTTGGACCAAGCTCCCACTGTGAATGAGTATTTCCTTTAGCTACTCTCTCCAGAGAATTCACATGAAGTTAGTAGCACTTCCAACGAGCTTCAGTGTTTCAATAAACATGAACTGAACATTTATTTGTGGCTATGCATATGTGAACATTTACAGATGTTTTGCAGTATCAATGCTTTAAAAACCCCCAAACCAATAATGTTTTAAGTTGTCATATGTATCTTTTCTTTTTTCTCTGTATCTATTGATTTTTTTTTCAGCTTCTCAGTGTTTCTGTATGCCATTTTGGTGTAGGTAATTTTTAAGCCTTGCACTTGGATTCTGTGATTTTGTTACCTCCTGATACTTGTTACCTTACCAGGTTGACCCTGGCTGGATTCCAGGCAGCCGCCAAAGCCTCTCTATCACTTCCCTCCACAGCTGGACAGGGGAGAGAAAATATAACAAAGGGTTCATGAGTTGAGATAAGGACACAGAGAGATCACTCACCAAATACTGTCATGGGCAAACCAGGCTAGAATTAGAGATATTAGTTAAATTTATTACTAACAAAAACAGAGCAAGATAATGAGAAGTAAAATAAAACATTAAAGACACCTTCCTCCCTGCCTCCCTCGTTCCCAGCTCTACCTCCTCCTCCAGCAGTGTAGGGAAATGGGAATGGGGTTTATGGTCAGTTCATCGGAGGTTGTTTCTGTCGCTGCTCAGGGAGAGGAGTTCTTCCCCTGCTCCAGCCTGGGATCCCTCCCACAGTAGATAGTTTTCTGTGAACTTCTCCAGCATGAATCCATCCCACAGGCAACAGTCCTCCCCAAACTGGTGCAGAGTGGATTACTCTTCCACAGGGTGCAGTCCTTCAAGGACAGGCTGCTCCAGTGTGGACTACTCTCTCCATGGCTTCCCACTGGGCCACAGCCTCCTCTCAGGCATCCACCTGCTCCAGTATGGGTCTCCTCCATGGGCTGCAGATGGATCTCTGCATCTCCACAGATCTCCATGCGCTGCAGGGGCACAGCTGCTTCACCATGGTCTTCACCATGGGCTGAAGAGGAATCTCAGCTCTGGTGCCTGTAGCACCTCCTCCCCCTCCTTCTGCACTGACCCTGGTGTCTGCAGGGCTGTTCCTCTGACCTGTCCTCACCCAGCTCTTGTCTGGCCACAATTACATCTGCACAATCACTTTTCTTTTTCTTCTTCTTCTTAACTGTGTTATCTCATAGGTGTTACCACCATTTCTAACTGGCCCCGCCTTGGCCAGGGGCACGTCCATCCTGGAGCTGTCTGGCATTGGCTCTGCTGGACGTGGAAAAAGCTTCTGGCAGCTGCTCAGAGAAGCCACACCTGTAGCTCCCCTCACTACCAAAACCTAGCCATACAAACCCAATACACTTTCTTGGTGAAAAGTATGTTATTTTGAGAGTTAATCTCTTCAGTTCTAGATTCTTGTTACCAAGTTCTTTCTCACAAAGACCATTCCTGTCCTTTTTTCCTGTCTGTATGTTTGTGTATCTTTTCCTAGAGTCTATATAGGAATTTTTTTTTTCATGATAGACTCTTATTTCCAAATCAGCCGAATAGGATTTTGGACCTATTAAGCTATTACAGTAAGGTGATCTACCATGCCAACTATGCAGAACTGTTTATTTCTGCTGTGGAAAAAATGTTTCATATAAGCAGTACTCTGGTAAGTTGTTAGTTTGAGCAGTGTGACTGAAATATTGTGGCAAGGACATGAAGCCATAGAGTACAGGTTTATTGAAACATTTGATCTTGTGCATTAGTAATACTAGTATTATTTTTAAATGCCTTTTTAAAAGCAGAGTTTGGGCTTCTAGTTAGCTGGACAAACAAGATGAAGAACAGTTTCAAAACCACCTGAATTTCCTCAGCGCTACCAGTTCTTTTCTATTGACTATTGCTAACTATTTTTTCAATGGTAAGGTGCTATTGATCTCCATTTTTCTGCATACCTAAAAGAAATATCAGTTGAATGGTAATTGTAAGTTGCATTTAGTGCCTGCAACTTGAGGCAATGCTAGCTTGGGCATTTACCTGAGGCTTTGTTTGAGAGATTATTTCTTCTCCCCTCTCCAATAGAATCTAACTTTTTCCCATAAATACTAGTCTTTTACAATTTTATTAATTTATTCATGCTACAACTTATTATTGCATTACCATAATCAAAAAATCATAAGAGAGAGAGAGGAATTCCTCTTAATTGACAGAATATTAGGTAAAGAGGAGGACGGGATAGATATTGTTACATTTCCTTTCCTTTACCTAGGAGTATTTAAGGATCTCCTAATCTGGGCCAACTTCAAAGCAGGCACATTTTAGAAAAATGTATAAAAAATTACTTTTTTCTGCTGAAATCAGTGTAAATATTTAGATGTTTGCTTTTGTAGGTTTGGTATCACATGTAATTATGTGAAAGCATGTAATTTCCCATCCAGAATTTTATTTTATTGTTGTGAAAAATAATTTGATTAATTATTTTAATCCTATGGAATGGGATGGAACTAAAATTACAACCCTAGAGAAAATCATGTATGCCTTCAGAACATGAAAAAATAAAAAAAAATATGTATAGAAAAGTTTTATGAATAGTCTCAAAACATTTCAATTCCTTTGGGTAGTTTAGATATTAGATGAATTTTTGCTAGATTACTATGGAAATAATAAAGCTAGGATAGACAATTTATACCGTAAAGCCTCATGTAAGACAAAGCATTTGTAAGTCTAATAGATAGAATTGTCATCACTAGTACATCGTACAATTAGTTCATGAAGTCTGTATAGTTGTTCGAAGGGCCTGAAATATTAATGGAAAATTATATATATTAGCAAACTTGTTTATGTTTAAACTCCATCTTAGCCACTGTTACGTTTACTATTTTTCAACCACACCTAAGGTACAGTTTTTGAAGTCAAACAGCAACTGTCTAAATATATCATCCAATAACTAAAATGTTTTAAATAAGAAAACTTAGATAAATAGTCCTGAAAAATTGCTATGATAAATCATGTTGTTCTTTTTTTTTTAAGGATGAACTATTACATCTGAACGACAACTAATTTCACACGTGTGTCTTTTTTTCTGCTTATTAGTAATTCAGGGGTGTTTCTGTGATTAAGAGAATTTATAATGCTAAATTTGTTAGCATTATAAACTAGTCATTTGCAACATTTATTTATGAGTAACTTGTGTATTATTTATAGTTTGACTATTGAAAGATGGATAATAACTTATTCATTACTTGCCTCCTGCCAGTAATTCAATATTATCTTCTTGTTAAAAATAATCTCCTTAGTTTTAAATTTTCAGGAATTTTCCCCTTAGTTTCATCTTGCAAATAGTTTGATGGAGGCCAGTAAAATTGTGGTAATCACGTGTGTGTTTATAATTTCTAAATTCATGGTAGTTATGCAGCTAACCTCACTTAGGTGACTGTTTAGGGATCAGTCAGCAGTGTTTAGTATGGTTATCTAAAAGAAAAGGCTGCATTAACAAAAAATTTCTCATGATTTGAAAAAACAAATTTTTTCCCTTTAAATATTCTGTCAGAAAATGACCAAGGGTGGCAGTTTCTTGGCATGACTTTGAACACAGGATCATAGAGAGAAACTACTCGATCAATCTGATTTTTCATTTTTGTATGTAAACTTACTTCCCATGTCTTGTAAGAAAGTAGAGAACAATGACTATCATTATCCTAAAATCGAAAGAGGCAGTTTCAGTAGATATTTTATTTAATGCATTTGGAAAAGAAAAAAGGTAGTCCTAAAGGACAGGGAGAAACTGGTACGACTTTAAATGCAGTTGACTAATCTGAGAAATTATGGGCATTTAATATGGACTAGTGTATTTTCTGGACTTCTGCTTTTGTCTCTCTCGCAAAATGAAGTGTAATTATGGAACTCAATTTTATGTTTGACACAACAAAACGTTTATTTTCCAAAAGGCAGTAACATTCAGATGGAACTATTAGTAGTATCCTGTCCCTAGGCTAGATTGGTCAGTGGAATTTTGCTCCAATGATGCCAATGATTTGTACTTAATTAGCTGAGTATATTATACATTAATTTAATCTTGAGAGTTTTATAAGGGTTTCAATTTATCAATAACAATGTCTAAAATACCTGCAAGCCTTAGGCTGAGATTCTAATTTTGGTGCTGTTTTAAAATCAGACAAAAGCATCCCGTATGAGTTTTGTGTGTTTACACTTCAGGTTCCCTGAAGTTTCTAAATGACATATAGAGATCTGTGATCCTTAGCAGTTACAACTATGGCATAGTGCATGTTAACAATCTATATTTTGACCTTTCAATGATTGTGCTCTGTACATAGACTCCTAATACTGCAGATTTGGACTTCCTTGTAGCTAGCTATTAAAGCAATCACCAGACCATTGCAAAAGCATAAAGGAAGTGAAGGTCAAACCACTGGCAGTGAATTCTAGTTTGCTGCAGTAATCTAAAAGGTAATGCTAACTGGAAGAGGTACCACTTGCTGTGTACATGATGCACTGGAGAAAGCAAGGAACTCATACAGCTGGAAAGATATAGTGATTTTTAAATCTGCTGTTACAACTTTGCTTTTGCATATTTAAAGTTGAATTAATTAGTGTTTCTGCAAAAAGATCAGACTATTTTTCAGTCATTGAATTCTATATCTCAGTTTAGCGTAAAATATCTTTTGCACTCTCAACTCCTATTCCTTTACTGCAATTATGCATCTTTTTGTCAAAGGATTTATCTAGTTATGATTAATGTTAATTTAGTTGTAACTGGAATTTTGGGTTGGTTTTATTTATGAATGTTCATAAGGAATTTTCACTATACAAAACCATGCATAAAAAGTTTCCAGATGTGTTCAGTTTTACACTTTGTTCCAGCATAGGGGCTTTGTACAGTGTAGGCGAATACTTCACCAGAAAAAAGGTGGGAGCTTGAAGTTGATGCTTTTTACAGCAAACAGCAAACATATTTTTTTTCCTGTTTAGCTCACTGGAAAGTTTCTAGCCACCCCAAATATATCTTTAATTTCTCTTTTAAAAGCTAAAATTAAGCATTCTTTTTTTTTTTTTTTTAGGCTTAGGTCTGAGTCCTGCAATGAGCTCTTTGTGACTTTGTAGTGGTTAAGATAAAAGTCACATTTATGTATCCAGTGAGATGGAAGTGTTTTAAATCATCATCACAATAGACTTCTTTTTTCCTGAGAAAGATGAAAAAGTAAGGATATTTCTGTAAGTCCACTTCCAATTTTTTCCAGATTAGCTTTATTAACACTTATTTCTTTGGCAGCAAATACTATATAACATTGACAGATTTTGGTTTAATTTCTTAAAATCAGTTTTAGTGCTTCACACTACATTTGTGCTTCTTCTGTATTTGCTCTCCAGAAGACAATGTTTCTGCTGGAGAGTAGAGACTATATGGAAGCTCTCCTCCAGAGATATGCAGATATATGTAGAAATATTATCAGATCTCAGACTGGTCAATGCAGACATCCTAACAGTTTCAGCTCAGTGCTCTTGTAAACTGTGTTTCCCTCAGCCTGTATTTAAGAAGGAACGCATAGTGGATTCTTTCTCAGGACTGTAGAAAAGTCTTTTACAACCAATCAGACCTTGAGTTATGGTCTCTAGCTGTTGGTATAGACACTGCCTGGCACATCAGAATTTGCTGCTGTAAACATCCTTGAGTAGTCATTTAGCATATGAGGTCATTGCATATTTGGGACTGGATCAGTTGGATATCACAGTCCTTTTGTGTTTGAACTTGGACCTAGAATTAGCACTTTTATAAGGACCTCAGAAGTGTATCTGTAGCAATGAAGGCTGACTGCACACTGGACGGGATCAGTACAGCTAGCAGGTTTAACTGAGTGATTGTTCCCCTCTTTTTGGCACTTCAGATGCTGCAATTGGAGCAGGGCCCAGTTCTAGCCCTTGCCCCACCCCCACCCCAGTATAAGAAACACAGACAAATTGGACCATGTCCAGAAGATGGCCACTAAGATGGGCAGGGTACTGAAGTATATGATGCACAAGGAGACACTGAAGAGACCTGAATTTGTTCAGCCTGGGGCTGAGGAAGCTAAGAGGAGAACAGAGCTAATTGCTGTCCTCAGCTGCTTAATGGCTCATTACAGCCAGATGGAGCCAGACTGTTAATGGGCATGCACAGTGTAAGGACAGGAGGGAACAGATAGATGTTGCAGCAAGGGAAATTTCAATTAGATGTGAGGTATAAACTTTTCGTTGTGAGGGTAGTCAAACACTGGAACAGTTGCCTACAGCAACTGTTAATTCTCCTTCCTGATGGATTTTCCAAACTTGAGCAGGCAATGCCTTGAGAAATGTAATGTTACTTTGAAGTTGACAGTGCTCTGCTTTGAGGGACAAACTCTGACCTCAGAATGTCTCTTCCAATCCATATTGTTCTGAGTTGGTATACATTACTGACTTCACATGAAGGACATCATTCAAGTCTTGCCCAGCTATGGACACATTCCCTTCAAATGCTTACATATTTTTGTAGACCCTTTGTATTTCAAATTACCTCCTTAAATTTGTTTTTAAAGTCAAATTCCCACTCCATTTAGATGCTTTCAAAATCTGATTCCTATATGAAAGGAAAAAAGGAGAAAGGAGTGAAAAATCAATTTAACCTTCTGTCCTGGTTTGACAGGAAGGAAGTTTTTTAAGGAAGGTGTAGTCAAACCAATCATGAATTAGAAGTGAATATTGACATCTGGTGTGGCCACTAAGGAGATGTGTCACCTCTGAGAACATGGGGAAATAAAGGAGAGATTCACGGAGGAACTTCCTTTTGTGTTCCGGCTACCGAAAGGAGCACATCTCCTCCCTCACCCAGCCCAAGGCCTGAAGGCCTGGGCCTGGGCCTGGGTGGGGGAGGGGCAGCCATGCGGCCTGAAGTCACTCGGCCTGAGGAGAGAGGTAGGCCGGAGCCCAGAGAGAGAGAGAGAGAGGTGGAAGGGAATGGACTGAGTCAGCTTCTGCAGGATGGAAGGGTGGAGAGACGAGGAGATGGTTCTCTACCCCCCCCCCCTTCCCCCCCGAGAGAGAGACTGTCCGTGCCGGCCGAAGAGTGAAGCGGGGGAGGTTTCCCGGCCTTGGGAGTCCTGGAGCTGACTGCACGGCGGTAGCAGCAGAGACTTTTTAACCCTTCTCTTCCTTGGGGAAAAGAAAGCTTTATGAAACATGAATCCTCCTGTGCAGTGTTTTGGAGTGAGAAGAAAGACAGCCTGGAATCCTGTGACGTTAAAGGAATTGATGGGAAGAATTTGGTGGGAGGAGATTGATGGAGTGGCTTTGGCTGGACTTATCTTGTATGGCCATAGACTGAACAATCTGTCTTTAATACATGAGACTGCATTTAAGTGGATGCAGTGGCTGGATGCCAGACGAGGCGACCTGCTGCAGTGATGCTGATGCCAAGTGAAGGAAGAAGGAAGAAACCCTCGGCCCCAGGGGTTATAAAAGGGGGGGGACGGTTTTGTCCCAAAAAAAGGAACTTCTGGTACTTGGCAAAGCGTCATTGAATCCTGAGGGCAGTCTTGGTCCATGGATTGGTGGTGAGAGCACCAGACATGGAAGGACACTATGGTTTGCAAGAGAGACTCCTCTCTTCTTAGATGAACTGAGAAATGATTATTTAAGTATTGTTGACCGAACAGGAAATCCAAGGTTTTGTCTAATTGTGGGAAGGGTGGAAGTTGGGAGGAGGAGGAATGTTTCTGAGAGTTTTCGTGTTCCCTGTGTGTTTCTTTCCTTTAATGTAGTTTATTAAAGTTTTTTTTCCTATTCCTAAGTCTAAGCCTGCTCTGCTCTGTTCCTGATCACATCTCACAACCATTATTAGTAAAAAAAAATATATATTCATGGGGCACTGGCATGGTGTCCAGTGTCTAACCATGACACCTTCGGTATACTAGAGTATCAGAGTACGTGATCTACCCTGTATCTGTGCCATCCTATCGTATATTTTTACCATCTATCTATTTGGTTCTTTTTTATATCATTCTCAGCTTGGATTGGTATAATTTTTATTTGTTCTTATGAGGCTCTGAGATTACTGGTGAAATCTCTTAAAATGAGCAAAGTGAAAAAAGATAGAGAAAAAAAAGAAAGAATATAGAGGACTGATGATATATAGCCTGGGTAGTTTTGCATTAGTATACTATTGACCCTGAGTTGAACTCCAATGACATTTGCATTGACTCCAGAGGGCTTTTGGAGCAAGCGAGGTGCAGACTGTCTTCAGTTCTGTATTTCACAGCACTTTCATGGGTCGTCACTCCTACAATTCTTGATCATCACCCTTGCCCTCCTTGATATTTTTCAAAAACATGCTACAATATAATTAGGGGGTGGCAAGTTTCTTAGCCTTGTCTGTGAGGATATGACTCACTTTTACCTTCACTACAAATGTCACTAGAAAATGAGGAAAAATGAGAAGAAATACATATTTATGTGCTCTTTATAAATGTATCACCTGGTCTTTTTTGCACTCACTTGGGATATTTAGACTCTCTACTTGGATACCGTGCATTTGAAATATGTCTCAGAAGTGTGCTAAAGCACATCCTTTTTATTACTATGTTTATGGCTGCTCCTCTGAAAAGAAAGCATTTGTGTCCAGATCACCAAAAGAAACATTACCTCCTTTTTTATTTCTTGAATGGCTAATACTTTGCTTTTTATTGCTTCAGTTATTTTTGTTTTTGTATGAAAATATTTGATTGTCTAATCACATAATTTTTTTTCTGAAATCTCATTTGGCTTGGTTAATGCATGTGGAATGTGTAAACTCCATATGGAGAAGGATGTGAAGTGCAAGTACTGTGAATAGATTCTGGCATTGCTTTGAGCATGAACCTTATATTTTTATCTGGGGAAAATAATGTTCTCTTAGTTGTTGCTCTATGCATTTAGTTGGATGTCAGTTCCTTTGCTCAAAAATATACCAAGTTTGCTGCCAGGTTGGTTGATTTTCTTCAGTTTTAGGCTCACTCTATTTTAATAATGGCTATTCTGTATTCTATTTTTATTCAAAGTTCTTTCAGTACCTTCATTTCTCAGGACTACTAATTTCCTTTGGTCTGTCTTTCCCAGTATAACCCAGCTGCTACTCTCTCACAGGCAGCTGGGTTTTTTCCTGTTCTATCTTTCCTATCCGTCAAAACTTTAGTAGCTATTTGATTTTCCTAACCTCAAGGCCCAGTCTGAGGCAGTAAAAGGGCTTTAGTTATAAATACCACAGTTGAAAGGAAGTATTCAAGAAAGCTGAATTTGCAACTGCAAGGGAATCTCATCTTTAGAATGGTCATACAGTGATCAGCAGTGGGAGGCAGGCAGGAAAGTAGGCTCTCATACTCAGCAAGAAGTGTTTGTAGAAATAGTTTCAAAGGAATTAAATACATTTATTTGCTATATCCACAACAACTCTGAATAATTGCTGTGATTATATTTTTCAGCATGTTCTGCATGATGAAGTGACTTATTTTTCTCAGTTAAAAAAACCACAGAAAAACAAAACAAGTTTCAATATAGGCAGATATTTTACATATAGATACCCAAATGTAAATGTGTACATTTTTGCTTGAAGTTGTTTTTATTTCCTCTAAGACTGTTCGTGGAAATGGGCCCAAACAATATCTGAGTGCAAAAATACTTGCTTTCTCTTCCTATTGTGCTATTTATCAGCACTCAAAATATGATAAGAAACACAGCATTTTGGTGTAGCGTCATTTTGATTATTTTTACCACTTCAAACAAAAAGTTTCAAACAAGAAGTTGTAAAAAGCACCTCAAATGCTTTGTGGATTTTGGTTCACATGGATTACATGAACAGGGCTCATACTGCGAAAGTGCATCAACAAAGTATCCTGGACTTAATTTCAGTCTCGTGATGGCAACTGATCCAGGTATCTCTAGTCAAATTTCTGTCCAAAAGGATGAGTGACATATCATTTGAGTAAAGAAAATAGTGCTGCCCTAAATTAGGTCAATAGTATTCTTAGAAATATAAGAGATTGTGAAAGGGTAAATATTTTGCTGTACCAGGAAGTCAAAGGGTTTTGGTCATGAACTGTATTCAGTGTGGGGCACTTATATCTTTAGGATATGGCTAAGTTGCAGAACAGCAAAGATGATTATTACACACCATGACTGAGAGATAAACTGAGGAATTAGAATAGAAAAAAAAAAAAACTTAAGGAAATGAGTATCAATTAGATATTTTTATTTTTTCCGTGAGTGCATTAAACATATTATTCTCCATCTGCATATGGAGGGTTTTATTCCCTGTCACTGGAGGCTTTAGAGCACATTTTAGAAAAAAATCTGTAGGTAAAATTTGTAGGGCTTTGTAGAAGAAAAGGCTAGTAGGTTTTTGTAGCTGTCTCTCAATACCTTACCTAAATGGGTGACTGAACACGGAGCAGGAGACCTCTGAAGGATTTGCTCTAGCATCAGTGTGGAACAAAGAGGATATTGTGGATGGATAATCTTGGTGGACATGACAAAATCTTGCAGTTTATCCTAGAGGTCTGTCCCACTGATGTTTCAGCAGATGATACTGTGCAGTAGTGAGATATCAACGGGAGGAAAAAAACTACAGATAAAGCAAAAGATGTAGGAGAAAAAATACACATGAGGAGAGAGAATGGAAAACATAGTTCATAATACTGTCAGTTTTTCTTGGTGCTATTATAGCCATGTTCAGATACAAATATTGGATTAAACTCCTTAAAATTATTAGTTTCACAGTTGAGCCTTAAATTATGCTTTGCTCTTCAACTGCACTAAATCTCAACGTAATGCATGGCTACTCTATGTCTCTGAGTGTCATAGAGTTCTGTTTCATTAACATCAGTAAAATGATGTAAAGAGACTGATGACGTAGTGTGCTGATGAAAATGATGAAACAGTTGTGTTTCTTGCCATTAGAACCAAAATCTAAAGAACTATCTGCTAAATTTCCTCTTGGAAATTGATCTATTTTTAGTTTGTTGTTGTTGTTATTGTTATTCTTTTGCATAAATGAAGGGGGAAAGGCAAAGTGAGTATTGTTTTCTGTGAGGCAAACCATATTCCGTATTTCTATGTGAAACAAAAATAACTTCCAGTTTTCTTCTGATGCATTGAACTCTGGGTTCAAATAGGCAGGGATATTCAGTAGTTGTGTGGTGCTGTCTTCTTTTTTTGGCCAATCAGTAACTAGATTTAGTGAGGGGGAAAAAGGAAAAGCAATGGAGAAATATAAGCATTAGAGAACATACGTGTTTCTAATTGAAATTTAGAATAATATAGGCAGCACAGAAGACCTCTGAAGGGTATCTGGAGGTATCAGATGAAAAGGGAGACAGAAAGGCCTGTTACACAAATGAAGGGGAGATATAAAACTGGATACGTGGTATATTATTCAAAGGGTAGCCAGAAGTGCTGGCCTTGTGCATTTTCTGAATGCAGTGCTGAAGTGACAAATTACCCCCAGCACTGCTTCTCACCTTTGCATATTATTTCTCACCATATTGTCACTTCCATAAAACCTGATCAAAACTCATCCAGATTGGACTCCATAATCTGGATAAACCTCTGTTAAGTGCATATTGTACAGTAAAGTGTAGTGTTAAGTACCATCCAGTATTTTCTTAAAAATATTACTGATAGGTGGTGCCTTAATCCTATTACATTATATAGCTTGCATGGATGTTTTGATCTGTAATTTTTTTAATGGCAATTTTGTATATTTCACCTGGCCCTTATATTGCTTTCCTTACTGTACCTCTTTATTTTGATTTTGATTTGATTGTACTTGCACCAGCCATATAAGAAAAGTATATACAAAGAATGAAAGGTTAACATGTTTAGCAGAATAATTTCTTTTCACTCTAATTTAAAGTTGAATGTTGAACTCAGCTTTTTTTTTTGAGAAATAATGCTGGCATTTATATATCTGGGTTTATTATTTTTAGTTGTTCTTATCATTTAGGTTAGACAAGAAAAACTATAAAATTGAAATACATTTTCATAATATTTGGAGGGAAAAAAGATACTGTGTCTTCATGATAAATTTGTTTCTTCAAAAGATCTTTCTTATGGCCTCTTTTGTCAGCAAGTTCTTGTATCTAGGAAGATTATTTTTGTTGGCTAGACAATTTCAAAATGACAGAGTGAGATTAATAATATAAATACAGGTTTTCCTTGTTCTATTGATTTATTGGGTCCTAGATCTCTGAACACACATATATTAGTCATTTTACTATTGAGAGCTATGACAAAAAGTTACTCAGATGTAGGAGTGTTTGCAAGAAGGAGCATCTTTGTTAAGTGCAATTGATTAGCAACATACGACAAAGAAAGAATACCTCCTGTGAAAGTATCACTGTAATACTTTGGATGGATCAGATAAGCACAGCCATAATCCATTACTAGGAATTGTGCAAGGGAGAGGCTTAAGAAATATCTTTGTCTGAAATGTGGTCATGTGCCTGCTTCTATTCCATCCAGTTAGACATTTTATCCATCATGGGTATAGAAAAGTTACTTGTCTGAGGCCATAATTTCATGTACATATTAAGACTTGATATACTAGTTTATTTTTTTCTGCATATGAGTCAATAGACAGTATTCTCATTGCAAACAGGTAAAGTGCTTGCTGGGCTATGTCAGGATGAGTATGATTAGCAAAGTGAGGAAGTTATTACTTTCCTCTGGTTGTGGATGGAGCAAAAGTCACTTTGGCAATGCTGAGTGATGTAACAAGGAAGAATGGCCACAAACTGCAGGCCAAGAGATTCAAAGACAGCTTAATGAGGCTGCTGCAACACTGGAGCAGGCTGCCCATTAGGTTGTGGAATCTCCATCCTTGGTGACTTTCAGGACTTGACTATTAAGCCCCAGCAGAGTTGAACTTGTGTTGGCAAAAGCCCTTCTCTGCTCTCACTGGGAGGCTGAACTAGTTCCCTATAACATTTCTCTTTGCAGCAAATGTCATTATGAAGTCTAAGACCTTTTAAAACGTAAAAAATAAAGGAATGGGTAAGTTAAAAAAGGTGACTTCTTGATTTTGATTTCATGCTATATAAGTTTCTAAAATGGATTAGGGGGGTCTTTCTGCTCACTGGTAAATTTTTTGAGACTAGTTTAGATTTTGAACACTAATGCTGATACACTAAACTTTGGTGAGATAGATCTAAGCCTAAACAATGTAATTTCACCTGATGGAGCAGTAACTATTTACACTGTTGTCATGTCCTTCAATGTTGCCATCTGCCTCCAGAACTGAAATTAAAATTAGAAAAAATTGAAATTAGTACAGGTGTTTAGTGTTGAGCCATCTTCCAGAAAGATCTTTTCCACCAAGATACAGCAACTTCATTAAAGAGAAAAGAAGTTAGAATGTGTCAAGTCATAGCTTCTTAACAGAATTTTAACATTTCTGTATTTCCATATAATGTAAATCTACAAATAATTGAATGCCATGTGTATATTTTATGTGTTGTGGTTTTGGAAACTAAGGGCATTCAGTCTCTCAACAATAGGCATAGAATGTACAGGTGTAAACAGACTGTACAGAGAAATAATTATTTCTGTCTCTCTCACACACACAGGCTCTGTGGAAAACAGGGCTCTGTACGACCTCCTAGTCTTGTTGTTTACATGCCTACTAGAAGTGGTTGTGTTTTTATTTGTCACTCAATCTATATGTGTCAAGCACAATGACAAGGCTATGTAGTCTCCTGTCGTGGTTTGACACTGGCCCAACGCCAGGCACCCACGAGAGTCGCTCGCTCAACCTCCCCTACCACAGGTGGGCAAAAGGAGGGAAAAGAGGAAAAAAGGGTTAACAGAGGCTTCATGAGTGAGATAAGGAGAGTGGGAGAAATATTTCAAGGGGAAAACAGGCTCAACCTTAGTTGCTAAGTAAAATTTATTACTAACAGAGTCAGAGGATAATGAGAAGTAAAATAAGCCCTTAAAACACCTTCCCCCCCCAAGCCCTCCCTCCTTACCACCGACAACACAGGGAGGCAGGGCAGGGGGGTTTTGGTCAGTCCATCACCAGTATTCTCTTCCGCTGNGGGTCTTCCACTGGATCACAGCCTCCTCCAGGCATCCACCCACTCCAGAGTGGGCACCTCCCCCATGGGCTGCGGGTGGATCTCTGCATTTCCCGTGGACCCGTGGGCTGCAGGGGACAACCTGCTTCACCATGGTCTTCACCACGGCCTGCAGAGGAGTCTCGGCTCTGGCGCCTGGAGCACCTCCTGCCCCTCCTTCTCCACTGACCTTGGTGTTGCCATGTTGTTTTCCCTCACATATTCTCACCTCCTCCTCTTCTCTGACTAGCAGCAAAAATCCCTGACTTTGTTTTGATTTTCTCCTTAAATATGTCATCACAGAGGCATTACCAGCCTCTCTCATTGGCCCAGTTCTGGCCAGCAGCATGTCTATCTTCAGAGCCATCAGGGATTGGCTCTGCCGGACATGGTGGGAAGCTTCCAGCAGCTTCTCACAGGAGCCATCTTTGCGCCCCCCCTGCTACCCAAAGCCAGGCCGTGCCAAACTAATACATCTCCCCACCCCAGCAGCAAACTACAGCAGAGAAATTAATAAACAGAAGTTTACTGGTGAATTACCCACATCCACAAAGTCTGTTTCTTACCAGTGTAGAGGGAGACGTGCTGCTGTCAGTTTGAAATGAGTCACAGATTCTGGAAGGCATAAAAACAAAATCCCCCCAAGGAATCTCCCCAGGCATGCTGAGATAGGGGTACACCTGGGTTGCCCAAAGATATGGTACCTTAAAGAAGCATCTGAAAAAAGTCCAAAAAAGCAGTAGTCTGGCAGGATAGTGCTGACACCTCTCTAGCTTTTGACAACTTTCTGGCACTAGTCATAGCTGCCAGCCTTATTTTGTGGGTAGGCTATCTAGCCTGATGCAGACTTGTAATATTGGTACTAATTTATGTTTATGAAGAAAAAAGAGGGAAGCTAGTAATTTGTACTGTTGAGTGAGGACCTTTGGAAATGGTGTTTGGAGGTGCAAAATGTGTCAGGCAGACTCTGGATTGGAAAAAAACTGGTGAAGCAGTTGTTAGCAAAACATAGAGGATCAAAAAAAAAAAGTCAGAAGTTCCGAAACTGAGTGTCAGCTTGTTCTTCCTTATCAATCAGGATAACAAACTGCACGCAGGCAGACAGCCCATCTCAGTAAAACCTCAGAAAGACTTTGAATTAAACATGAAAAAAGATCTTCTGAGCTGCTTCCACTGCATAACTTCATCTTGTGGCAAGTGCATTTTTCATCCAGCAGTGAAAGAAACTGGCTTGACTTACCTGTGACCAGGTTTTCGTACTCTTCACTGGAGGTTTTCTCAAGCCTGCAGTTGGGGTGTTGTTTCTAGTTTGTCAGCTCTGCTGAGGACACTAATGACTCTGTCGATACAAGCTTTGGCTACATGTTTCATGGTGCTGAACTGCATCAAATTTCATTTCTCTCTATCATGCAACTTTATGGCATTCCATTGTGATCCACCTACCAGCAGCAGAGCTGCCTGGTAAAACTTTTTTTTTTCTCATTCATTTCCCACATGCATGCCACAGCCTCTAACAGTAGTAAAATCCCAATGATTAAAATGTTTAAAATATATGAAAGATGTAGGGTCAAGTGCCATTACAACGGTGGGTTCCTGTGAGACAGCTTCTTATCTGCATGGAGGAAGTACTTCTAAATAACTGGCAGTGTCACAGCAGCGCTATAAAGGTCAATCTGCTCAGTGCACGTGTTTCATATTGTATTTTTCTGTCATTTTTTGCCTTCGAGTGAAGATCACAGCTAAAGTCCAATCTTTTATTTTCTATTCAAGGTGGAGATAATTTCAGCAAGCGTTTGCAGTGGACTTTTATTTGCCAGTCATGTTAAACTGCTTTTTGTACTGATTTTATATTAAAATGTGTACACACACGTGTGTGTACGCCTGCACATATATATATATATATGTATGTATGTATGTATTTGCTTCAGCATACTTGTTGCTGTTTGAGATGTCATTTTTCACCTGAGGGTTCAAATGAAGACTAGAGAGATTTGTGATATAAAATATACTGTACTTTCTTGTTCTAGTAAGATTTTTACCAATATATCAGAATTATCTGCCAACATGATTACATTCTCTTGAATTTCAATTGATTTTGGCATTTGGATTCTAAACAGTAGCTTTGTTCTACAGCTTGATACTGAGTCCTGAAGAAGCTCAGTCTCAAGAGATACTTCAAAATATTTTCTCCATGTGTCCATATATTTGTACATTGTGCAAAATAGATTTTAAGACAACCAGCTTCCAAATAGTGGTGTGTAGATAAAATAGTAAGTGCACATTTAGAGATTGTATGTTTGTTATGACGGAATTTTATTTCCTTCATTTATATACTTGAATATTTTGCAGAGTATTACTGTACATTTGAATGACTGTTTGACTTCTCTTGCCTAGGAGGACCTGGGAGTCTTTCCTGAGAAAGGAATCTGACTCTGCCACTATTACTGTTTGCTACCTCCAATAGTAAAATATTAGCAGGCTTAAACTTTTATTTTTGAGTGACTGTTGTCACTGCAGTACTGTACATATAAAAATATTAAATAGTCATGCAGAAGCAAAAAGTCCTGCTACATGAATGCAATCAGCTGGAGTGTCTGAAGGTGATAGTTATATAAATGTAACTAAACATTTATATAGTTCTATTTTAAAATCCTTCCTGCAAAATATCCTTTTCTTTTTAAATTATTTTGCAGCTGTTAAGAAATGTGTGCTGAAAATAGAACTGCATTTTTTGTGCTAACTTTGGGTTCTCCAAATTTTGTTATATTTGGATATAATTATGACATCTTAAAATAAAAAAAATATAATTTTCTCTTTTTCTTTGCAGAGTCACAGTGTACACTCTGTGGGGAGCCTGAAGGTGAGTGTGCTTTCCTACTAATATTTTTCAAAGCAGCTAGATGTGAACACTTGACTCTAATGATACTTGTGTACAATAGATTGGAAATAGTACGTGAATGATAGAAACCAATGAAAGACATTCTATCCTGTGTTAGATACAAAAAATTATTTGAATTAAGCTTAGTAAAGGACAGCACATGCTCAAGGCAGAAAATACCTTAAAGGACATATAATCCATTAGAACAAAAATTGAAATATTTTCTTCTTATTCTTTTGTGTGTTTGTCAAACTGATTTGGCAGTAAGCCAGGGTGTAAAGAGACACTTAACGACATCAATTTGAGGATGGAAAACAAAGAGCTTGGACATAAAAGAGAAATGAAAAATTTTTTTAGATTTGATCTTACATTTACAGAGAGGCTAACACATTTTAGCAGATGAAGTGAATAAATACTGCTTCTGAAAGAAAGATAATTAAGCAGTAACTTACACAGCTCAAATACGCATCCACATGACAGTGTTTGTTGGTTTGTTTTGTCAGGGTTTTTTCCAAGAGACTAATTAAACGCCAAGATGAGACTCATATTTTACTTAAATGAACGCTGAAGCAATGAGATTATGATTTTTAAAGTAGGCTATTATTGAGGAAAATGTCTTTAATTTATTTATTTATTAACATTGGTGCTGTTATAAAAAATGTTAAAAGGTTGACCTTAGCTTGAAATCAACCACCTGGAGTCCTTCTAAGAAACAGAGTTCAAAACAGCCAATGTAAATCCTGGGGCGAAGTATATGAACTAAGGAATAAAATTATAGATTCTAGGCTGTTTCCAAAGACATTCAGCTTTATATCTTGAATAGTTGCTGGAAAAAAGTTGCAGCTTCTAATATTTTATAAATTTAGGAGGGAAAAGTTTTTTAGATATGAAGCCTGGAAGTAGAAGGCCCTGAGACCTTGCATCTAGTGAAATAACTCAGTAAATTAAGTAATAATGATCTCCTTTTTGTCTATTGACAAATAATTATTTTAGAAATTGGTTTTGACCTCATTCCTTTAATAAACAGTCAATTGTTGATTTTTAAAATTTTCTTTGTCCTTTATTTGATAAATTTATAATAGTACAGATACATACATGAAAAGGGAAAATGAGATTGGTGTTTGTTTGCCTTTCATGAGATACTTCTCTCCTGATAAGGTTGGCTAGCTTTAAGGTTACGCATTGGATTAGTTCTATTATATGCTGTGCCTGCTTTGGAACAATAGTTGTCCTTTCTTTTCATTACGGCTCTTTCATACCTCTTCAGCTTTGCAAATATTAATAAATATATATGCACTTTGTAAAAAGAGGATTAAAAAAAGAAGGGTAATTTTTTTTAATATTTATATGACTGAAAACCCACAATTAAAAGGTAACTATGTGTATTCCTGTAGGAACAGGCCTTAAGAATATAATGTTCAGTTTTTAGCTATATAGAAGGGAACTTTCCCAGGAGTAAATGCCTCCTGGATCACCAGTCTCTCCTGTAAAGCACAGTATTAGTGGAATGTTAATTATTAATTCTCTGCCTCAGTTTTAAAAATATTGACATAAGTGTCAGCTTAGATTAGTGACAAGACTTAGAATCTGAACATTTTTCCTTGCCAGACTGGCACAAATTCTTATTTAACACTGAACATTCACAGAAATTTGATATGTGATTATGTGATGAAGAAGCAGTTGCTCTGCGGATAGGACTTTAGTTTTTAGAAGGCATTTCTAAGAGAAACTTAATATCTCTGTTGTATAAACCAAAACAACAACAACAAAATCCTCCTCAAAATATATCCTTTTCCTATGCAATGTTCTATGAATTTTGCTATGGTTTCATCATAGATTAGGAGAAGGGAAGAACTAAAAAACTCAAGTTTTTGCAGTGTTCTAAGTATAATTTCTGACTTTTCTTTGTAGCCATCTTCAGAAATTTGGGATATTTTGTGGCCTGTAGTTTACATTTTTGGAATTTGAGGAAAATTCAGAGACAATCAGTTAAAGTTAGATACTGTTTGCCTCCAAGTTCCTTTTTTTCCCTCCTCCTTATCAGATAAAAAAAATCAAAGTTCATTAAGTGCCTTAAAGTACTTTAGTATATTAAGGTGAATATGCAGAGTTATAGGACGGACATGCCACAGTGTAGTCCTCCTATACTAGTTTCCAAAGTGTTAAGCAGAGATTCATTTGAGAAATAGTAGATGTGGGGAAATCTCCCAGCTTGGCTGAGAGGAAGGCAATGTTTCACATCTTATGTCTTCCAAGTTCCTCTGAAGCTGTTTATGCAGTTTCTTGAAAGACCTGCAGGCAGCTAGATGTGAGTTTCTGATCATGTTCTGCCTTCTGTACCAGAGGTGAAAGAATGGAAGCATTTTGCAAGCCTCAAATTCTGCTTGTCAAATTGGTCAACTGCAGTCTCAGTGTTCTCATTACGGTTCATCCTTTCTCTAACCGACATCACTCCCCTTTCAAGACAAGACCAGCGGTTTTGTCCTGGATTATCTAAGTGTCATAAAAAGGACTGTGTAAAACAGAGCTCTTTGCTGGGGGCACTTCGCCAAGTTTTTAGCAGTTAGTGCTGCGCTGCAGGAAGCAAGTGCATTTATCTGCACACACGTTGTTGCACAGGTGGGGAGCAATGTGGGAGCATATATTGTAGAATGAAAACGTATCAGATATGGAAGGAAGATATAAATTATGAGAGTACAGATTTCAGTGTTTTGCCTGGGAACTTGTGGTTCTGCAGTTAAATATGTCATGTGTCCTCCTTTTCATCCTATCTAAAGAGAATGAGTTGGACAAAACTGAGGTCTCTGAGAATAAGTCTTTTGTATGAGCTGCAAAGACTTGAGTGTTCTGTTTCAAAAATCATGGGTTTGCTGTGTTATTGATAGCCAGCTACCATTCCTGCAGTGTGAGATATTTGAAGACTGTCGGGGTTTTTTATACTGGGAGGAAACTAAAGTTGCCGAATTCCATTAGCTTGACTACTTCAAGCTGATCCATCTTCTGAAAACACAAGAGCAGCAATGACATGTTTTCAGAGAGGTGACAGCAGCTACCTTTGGGAAGTGATCTGCAGTTGACAGATTATGTTGTCATGGTAAACATTGTTGGGTTGTTCTCTGCTTTATTCCTGCTCAGATTTTAACTGAGGATGGCATGCTATAGGCATGTGTCTAGCTCAGTCTTTGCAACAGCTGAAGTACTCTGTTAGACACACTGGTGTAGTCATGAGAAGTTTCAGGAACAAGTATCCCCATTAATCTTCTAGCAGATATTTCTGTTCTTTCTAAATCTTTGTATTTATTCACAGAAGGTTTTGAAAGGACTGTATGATCAAATGTAATTTTCTATATTATCAAAGCAGAAAACAAGTACTTTTGGTGGGAGCCAAGGTTTCAATAGACCGCTCTGTCTTCTCAAAGCCTATGCAAATGAAAGCTTTCCTTTCAGGCCTTTTTAATGTCCTTCATATCTCCAGTAGAATCTTATTCCTTCTATAATTTGTCCAGGTAATTCAGATTCTTCCTCAGTGTCCCAGATCTCTTTTGAGCTGTGGTATACACTCACAGTTTGAATTAAGTTCGCCCATTATTTTTTGCCAGTAACTGGCACAAGAACTGGTCAGTGTTGTTAGACTTGCTGGGTTTGTGGTAGCAAACTTTAAGTAGTGAGTCTTTTAATTAGTAAAATAAATATTCTATGCAAAAGGAGAGTTTAGAGGAGACCTATTTCTTAATGTATCTCACATTGCACATCAGGGTTTTTTTCCTAAACTTTCTCTTTTTAAATTTAAACAGCGAAGAGTTCATGCAGGCAGTGCATGGGTCCTGCATAACTCCAAGTGTCAAAAGATTCAGAAATTTCTCACAATTATATTTTATCTGATCATAAATCCAACTGTCAGAAGATTAAGATTTTTTTTACTTTTGATTTAAATTTTTGAGCTAAGATGCCCACAGAATTTTGTCTTTCTCTGAGAAAAAATAAGTTTGTGCAAAATTTTTAGCAGTTACAAGAATGCTAGCACATGTCACAGATTTACCCTTACAGAAGTTTATGTCAATTTATTGTAGAAGGATATTTAATATGATTAATAGTGGAGGATGAATTTAATTTATTTTTATTCTAATTTTATTTGGTAAAAGAAGATTTGAATGTTCTGAAATAAAAACAAATTGTTCTGTTTAATTATATTTGCTCACAAGATGCATAAAATATTCAGTATTTGGGAAATTTGGGAAATACAAGAAACATTAATAAATAGTTGACAGTAACAACAAAAAATTCTATATTCCTTGATAAAAAAAAAAATCTTTTCCAGATATGTCAGTGTTAGAGAGATGTATTTATTTCAGGTGCTATCAGCTTTGGTGCCTTCTGTGCTCTGGTTAATGCTAGTGTGTTGGAGTTTGGGGAAAAATAAGTCTGGTTTTTTGCTTTGTTTTGTTGGTCTGTTTTATTTTGTTTGATTGGGGTTTTTTGTTTGATTTTAGTTTTGTTTTTCTTCTTTAAATAAGAAATCTGGAGAGTAGGTAGTTCAAAAAAATACCCTAAACTTGGCAATATGTCTTAATATTGATGATGTTCCATCCGTGTAGTTCTGGCTCTGAATATAAACATTTCCCTTGGTATCTTGTGGAAAACTATTGCAGACATATTAATAACTCCAGAGAATTTCCTTAATCTTCATTTTGCTAATCTTAACATTTAGTAATCCACACTGAGAGCTGACAGTTTTGCCACTGTTATCAATGACTTTCAGGAGTCCTGTAGTCATAAGTTTTTATACTTCTGTTGTATTT
This sequence comes from Dryoscopus gambensis, assembly GCA_013389985.1. Classification (NCBI taxonomy): domain Eukaryota; kingdom Metazoa; phylum Chordata; class Aves; order Passeriformes; family Malaconotidae; genus Dryoscopus; species Dryoscopus gambensis. The sequence continues at coordinate 22,958 of WEIT01022889.1, read as the reverse complement.
ACTAGACCAACAATTGCCAGTAATAAAATAAAAGTTGTCTGAGGAAGCAAAGTACATTTCACAACACATAATCCTGACCTTTTAAGGAAACAATAACAGATAATAAAATATACTTTGCCTAATTTTAATATTTCTTCTTTTCCTGCTACTTATAAAAAAATCACCATTCCTTCACATGAGAAAGTTTCTTATTTTGTATATGTACCATGAAATACTTAAATAGATTTTGGTTCCTGCTATCAATATAATTATAATTCATAATTATTACCTGAAGTGATTGAGATAATGCTGAGTTTATTCAGTCATGTATGGAAAATTTCATGTAAATATACCGTCAAGGTCTTCAGTCTTTCTGCTTTGATCTATTTGTACACCTACACCTTGGTTTTCATGAATAGACACATTTGTGTGCCTGTGTGAACTTCCTTGCTAGCATTTAAATAAAAAATAAAATTACTGGAAGTATGAAACTTCCTCCTGATCCAAGTATTGTTAATAATGTTTTTTAACACTTTAGTTACTACTCTCAAAGTGATTTGATTTGTCATTTTTATAGACACTTTTTCAAGTTTCACAGAACTGTATTGCTGTCATACTCCATTGGGTAGTCTGGAAATATTGAAATTTCTTTTTACAAAAATATGCAAGTTAGTTACGTGACATGTTTTTGAAAATAACCTGCAAAATTTGGAGATTGTATGAACCTAAATATTTTTTTTAATCTCTTTCTCACTGGGCTAATGTGTGAGATTCTACTAATTAATTTCTTTAATATACCAAGTTAGAGTATATTCACAGTGAGCATTATTCTTGGACTATAAAGTGAAGAGATGTGATGTGTGTCATGATTTTTAGGAAAGAATTATAGTAATTTTTTCTTGAAACAATATTGAATGTTGCTACTGTATTTTCATGTTGCCTGAATTTAGGCAGACAGCAACACTTGTCTACAGTATATCTGCTAAAGATTTAGTTGCTGAAAAGGTTCTCAGTGTCTGGCTATACTTGAAATATTTGAAGGTTCAATTTCAAACTGATCATTCATTTATATAATTTGAAAAGTTATATATGACATTATTAAAATGAATACTTTTGTCTCTAACTAGTAATAAAGCTGCCCATTTTATCTAGTTTGTCGCAGCGTGCACTGATGAGGGTGCCAGGACCTTCCCAAAAGCGTCTCCACAGGGACTGGAGCCGCTCCCGCGGGGCCGCTGCACTCTAGCTGGCGAGCTCAGAATGCACCAGTAGTCCCTGTCCTGCCGCGCTGGTTGAGCCTCCATAGCTGGGTGACTCCCTGGAGGGGGCAGCTCAGAAGGGGTCAGACTCTCATCGGGGCAAAAGCAGGCAGCACCCATCTCAGCCAGAGCAGCAGCTGGGCACTCACACGCACGCAGGCGGACGATGAAAGAGTCAGAAAGGGTTCTGGCATGGTGATACACGAGAGGATTTATTTCAGCCTCATCGCGGGGAGGTTAGGGGCCAAGAACAAGATGGAGGAAGCGTTTGGGGTTTACGTAAGGGGTTCGTGAGGCAGGCAGAGTATTGGGATCAAAGGTATCAGGCTGCAAGGGAACCAATAGCGAGGGACTAGGTTACAAGGGCAAATGGGAGAGCAGGGAAGGGAGAACATACAGATCAGTCAAAGGAACACTGTGTCTTAGGAGAAGCCTGTCTCTCAAGCCTGGGGGAGGACTCCCTGCCACAGCCTCCAATGGGCGGGGTGACCCCAACATAGTTGAATTGAAATAGAGAATGATACATTCAAAAGCCTAGGTCCCATGTTAACTGAGTGTGAGATATGGGGATAATAATTTTGGTTCTTTTACAGGCTATCTTGTGGTTGCTTAAGATAAAAATATTTGAAGAAACAAATCTCATTTTATTTTAAGAAAATGAATTATTTTCTTTAATAAAGTGTGTTCCAGGCCTTCCCTTAATTTATATTTGGAATAAATTAAATTAATTCTTCATCTCTTTTTACTTCTCATATGTACAGGATAAAGCTGCACTCAAAACTACATCGTTATTTTTTTTTTCATCTACTGATCCACTCCCCTGAATTTTGCAAACCAAATAAGCTAAAAAAAAAAAAAAAAAGATTTAATTTAGATAAATAGGATGTAATCCCAAATGCACATTCATTTCACATTGTTGTGATTAAACAAACAAACAAAACCAAAGACAAGGACTATTTTATCTCTTTTGCTCCAATATGAATGAATAAGTGAAAAGCTGATTTGATTTCTAGGGATGAGGGGGAAAAGTTGGCCTCAAAGGCTATAGTAAGCACACACTTAAGCCTTCATGCAGCATTAGAATGGTGACTATTTCCTCTGCCAACAGTGAATGAAGGTGCCAATGTAATTTAGTCCTGTAGAGGAATAAATAGTCTCAGGACTGCAGTGTTTGCTGGAGTGGAGGCCAGTGTGAGTAAGGTTGGTGCAGCCTAGAAGATGCTGATATTTTAAATTAATCTTTGCATAGAAGTAGATATGTATATATACACACTTCTTTCTTCCATTTTATTTCCTATTGCTAACTATTTAGCACATTTTCATATAACATGAATGTCCTGTTTTGAGTAGTTGTTCTTATATGTCAGATTGGTCTGTTGAATATTAATTTCTGCAGGAGGATCTTCCTCTTAAAGATGTTGTTTTAAAAGTATGTCTCATAAATGAAAACATTTCTTTTATAGTGTGAACTGTCTTTGCTTGCCCTCAGCTTCTAATTTTCGTGCTCTGCAATTCAACTGTAGTACTGCTTTTATGTATATGTAGCAGATCTCTTTATGTTGAATAGTAATGTCTACAGAATATTGCCTACAGTTTCTAGCATACTTTATGTTTTAGAAACATACTTCTGCACCTTTGTAGGATAAGAAACATGGTGGATTTCTACCTAAGCATAGAGATTTATTATTTTTTTTTAAGGTGGCACATTTCAACATCTATTCCTTATTTAATTTACTATGGATTTGACCCAATAAAGTGGAAATAGCTGATATTATGAGTCAGATTTTTTTGTTCTGCAGTGTATAGATTGGGGTGGACAGTTTTCAAATTTGATTTGGGTTTCACCGTATCACTCCCTGGACTGGTCCTTTAGTCCCAGACTCAGGCCAGGCTCAGATCGTCAGCCTGGCCTCTGCAGACACCTGCTTATAAGGAAACCTAGGCCTGCCTTAGCTGGCAGTTTTATATCTAACAGCAGCCTTGTGCTTCTGGGGAATTGTCACTATCTTTGTCCTTTTCTAGGAAAAGGTGAAGCTAATTCTACATGTAAAGTTGAACATGAGTGAGATGCAAAATGCTCTAAGTGCCACTGGATCTTCTGTATGCAAGATGAAGTTATTGTTTCTCAATCAGTGTTTAATTCTTCTGGGAAGAGGGAGAGTCTTAAAAAAAATCTGTGATTGTAAAGTTTGAGAAGCACAGCTGTAATAGAAAGCAAAAACTTCCATTCCTATCACCACTCACTGCAACCTTCAAGACTGAATATTTCCAATCCATCTTCTGAAACCCATGCACAAATAGATTACATGATTATTATTGCACACATGTACACATTTCATTCTGACTGAGCAGATCATGTTGATTCTAGATCATCAATCTGAAAATGCTAAGAAACAGTGTGCTAGCAAAGGAACACGGTTTTGAAGCGAAAACCTGCATTAATTTAAAAGAGATTTCCATGCAGAAAGAATGCTGGTTTCTCCTTGAGTCTACATTTGCATAAATCTTAGATAACTTCTGGCAACATTCAGCTCAACAATGTATGAAAATCCTGAGCTCTCACTTAGTGCAGAGGTTCAACTGATATTAGTGGAAATATTATGTAGAAAAAGAATTAGGACTTTCACAGCAAAGAACTTCAAGCAGATTGATTTTGTCTTATGTACCTGCTGATTATGTTCCATAAGCTTTCATCACAATTTTAGTCACTGAAATCTTCTCACTCCTTATAAAATATTAAAGGCAATGTTTTTCTATAATAATATGTGACAAAGAAATAGCTTTGAGTATGTGGTTGGAAATATTTTTTTGTATCGGCTGACTGACTGTTCATGAAAATGAAAAATATGAGGGCAGCAACTGTGTTAATAACAATTAGCTTGTGCAGATGAACATTAAACAAGCTTTTCAGTGCTGGTATCTGAGAAATATTTCAGAAAAATCTTGACATGGTATTGTTCCTGTTGCTGCAAAAATGCCTTTCCAGGTGCATCAAGAGGCAGCATGTCCTTCACAGTGCAGTTCCTACCCAGAGCTGATTTTACAAATTTTAACCCCACACAATATAGTAGAAACTTGGGTCAGTGTGTTTCTTCCCCACAGCTTATTTTTCTCAGTGGTACAAATAGACTACCACTGAATGTCTCAGCAAAAGGAATAAACTCTTACATTAATGCTGCACAAAGGTCATGGTTCACTCTTTATTTGTTTTTACCTAAAGTAGCCCATGAAAAGATAAGGGGACAAATGTATTCTGTCAGATACAGGGCTTTGTACATGGTCCAACAAGTTACGTGGAAGAAAAAGATAATAATTTTGTTCACTGTTTAGAATGGAATCATTGTTTAATTAGAAACTTTGAATGTTGAACTTGGTTACACTAATGTCTATTTAATCAGCATTCCTTATGAGACAGACTAATTATTAAAACATGGAAATAATTTATCTTTCAGCATATGTGGAGACAGTAATCTCTTGGGAGTTTTTAGCTTGTGAATTTTCATTATGCCATTACATCTTTTGTTTGTCATGTATATAATAACTGTGTCCTTTTTAAGAACTGATTGTCTGTGCTTTTAAATCAGACTCCATTCTGAAAAGAAACTTCTAAGATTGTTGAGATAATTCCATCACAACAGTCACTGTCTCTTACCAAGAGCATCCAAAACTAGTGATGGAACAACCTTCTTCTTGTAGATTATTGTAAGTTATGGATTTTGTGAACTGAAATAAGACTTTAAGTTAATGCCATGAATGGCACCATGGATATTTCATTTTTGTCTTTTCCTCAATAACCTTCAGTTCATCATATTTATATAGAAGAAAATTAGTTCCCTTACTGATGAAGAACGTATGGGTGTTTTCCGTCTTCCTTTGTTTTCCTTTGTATTTACTGTGTATAAACTATGTTAAAAATACTTTTGTGCTAGACATAGTGATTTTCACTTTTCTGGTGATGAAGCACCTGATTAAGTGACTGTTTAACCACTGCAATATTTGCCTTGTACCACAGAAACAACAGGGAGGATATGGAGGATATTCCTGAAGAGAAGNTTTTTTTTTTTTAATTTGGGCTATGCTAGCAGACTAGACACCTTATCATCAAGAAAAGTCCATGCAGTTCAAATTCTGGCCTTTTCTTCTGTAAGGTAAATCTGATTCTTGATACCATAAGGTTTATGTATGTGTGATGTTTTCCAGCTAACCAGTTGCTGAGAGTTTAAACCTAGTTTGGGAGAGAGTTTTTTGGAATGATTTACTTCATGTTGTAAAAGGTGCTCTCATAAAAGGACATGTTATTACTGTCTCTGCCATGAGAAACTCTTCGTAGTAATCAAAATGTAATTTAGGAATCCTTCTTGATACCAAAGGTTCTCTGCCTGCAAAGGTTGGGTCTGAGTGCACTCTAAGTATGGGGCTTTTTTATAGTTTGTATATCAATGTCTTCATATTGATCTAAAACCTAAAAAAGGTAAAAGGAGAAATTCTTGCTGTAGGCAAAAGACTAGCAGTGTAGGGTTTCTAAGCTTCAACAACCATAGATATAAATGCAGCTCCCAGAAGACATATGACAAGGACAAATTCAGCTTTCAAGGTTGAATTCCAGATATTTGGTAAATAACCAACAGATTCACTGACTGATGGAGGACTTCAGGTAGAAAAAGATCAAATTCCACTTAACAAGGAGAAGCTGGAATTGAGGAAGAGAATTAAAGCTTTATATGGTGGGACTTACACAAGAGCAGAATTGGGAAAACATAAAGAACTTCTGAACTATCACGAACAAATTGTGATATTCAAGAGCAGCAAGGAACAAAGGAAGGGAGATCCCTCTCTGTGTTTTATTTTTATGGCACAGTATAAGCTGCTTTTCTTGTGCTGGATCATGGCTTAAGTCACAATAAGAGAAATGTGATTTATTTGAAGAATCTTTATAAATCTAATTTGTTTGTTAGCATTCACTGTCTTTAAGCTTGAAAAGGTGAACTCAGATTACCCATAACCTAAGGGGAGACAGACATATTTATGATCCCCCAAACCAATTTAGCTGAGCTGCAAGTTCTCATTCTGTGACATGAGAGTAGAGAGACCATGGAAAGAGATTAAACACACCCATTTCTCTTACTGGGAGAACCAACTACAGAAGCATCATCTAGCACAAAAGATCAGCTGTGGATGTAATAGAAGATGTAACAGAAGAGGGACATAGACCGACTGTGTAACTGGAATTCGTGCTCTATTGCGTTGATGCAGGGGTTTTTTTTCCAGTCTCATAGCCTCTAAAGGATGGTGGTTTTAACACCTGCAGTGAATTTGGTCCCATTTTTGCATTTTAATATATCTGTGGAAAACATTTGTACTCTGCTAATCCACATAGTACCTTTCTGCCATAATTATTTCAATATAGCAAGCTCAGGACTTGATGTATCTGACTGAGTAGGCAACACAAACTGAAATGATTAATGTGTTTGAAATGGGACAGTTAAGGAAATTTTGCACAAAGTTTTTTCTAGAAGACAGATGAGGTTGAATCCTTTGGGCCTGCATCTTTGCTCTATTCCTAACATTATCTTTTAGAAAGATCAGCCTCTGAATATGAAGACATATAAAGACTTGTACAATATATTTTAACTAGACATTGACAAATCAATCATTCCAAGTCACAGCGGAAAGCAATAGGCAATTTGTTACTGTCTCCAAGAATGATGGAGATAACAGGAAGAAGAGTTTGAGGAGAATCCAAAGTGGAACATTGACAGAAGCAGAAACAAAATACAGCCCTATCTGACTGTGTAGTCACCTACTATCCCTGCTGACTGATTGCAAGATCTTGCAATAAAAGTACAATTACTACTTGGTTCTAAACAACTAGCATTCTGTAGCAAACCTACGTTACCCTCACAATTGAAAATGAGATAACTCACTAGCATGTAATGAGTTACATTTACAGTTGAAACTTCAGGAACAACCAGTTCTGGAGATTTAAATTCAGTACTTGGAATTAAAAAGAATAATGTCCCAGAATATTGTATTCTGGGATACTGCTACAAAATAAATTTTTAAATAATAGGTCATATTAAATTATATGTTATTGTAGCTAAATTAAAAAAAAATACCGTCTCTCTACATGGTTTTCAGTATATCTTC
>WEIT01022889.1:1676-15392 GCA_013389985.1 Dryoscopus gambensis | reverse complement strand
TCCTAGTATCTAATCTAAATCTCTCTGTTTTCAATATAGTAAATACATAAGGCATAAACTCTTGTCAGAATGTTTATGCTTATTTTGTAGTGATTAGTTGTTTACTAAATTTTAAATTTCCCATAACATCTAGTAGGTTTTGGTTGAGTCCACAGAGACCTTCTTAATAAGCTGTATGATCTAAAAAGTGATCAAATGTACCGTGAAGACAAAGGGAATTTATGAAGCAAAAGTGACACTATTTAACAGAAGCAACATTTTAATATAATGTGTAGTAGTGAATAATAATTGTTTTCAAACTAAAATTTGGGAACACAGCAGGGCAATTCCAAAAAATGCCAGGAACTTTCTCTCTGACTGGCTTAGGAGGAGATAAATGCATTGTAAATATTCACAGCTTTGATGTTCTCTTCAACTCACTAATTCTTTATGGAACATTTTTCACTCTGTGGTAAACATCTCTCCTGTCTCACCCTGAATTTAGTGCCCTAACTCCCTCCATTCTTCTTTCTGTTTCCTTGCAGAATAATGTATCATACTCCATCTACTGCTAAAACATGCACAGTAGATGGGTTTGTTTCTTGTTTGAACAGGTAATATGTTGATTAATAAACGCTGCATAATTTATCGAAGAAGGAATTGCTCACAGAGAGGTAAATTAAGCTTCCTAGCTATACTGAACTTCTGGAAAGCTTTTTTCTGGCTCTAATTTCTGATAGAATAACATTGATACAGTGTCTCTCCTCAGGAGAATTGACTATAATGAGTATTAATTTTAAAGGAGTGATCTAAAAGTTTAGGTTGAGGTTAATTTTTGAGGAAAAAGTCAGACCTGTTGAAAAGAAAACATACCTTGGAAATGTAGGGATTCAGATGACAATGTGCTTACTAATGTTTCATAAAATAAATATACTCCATAGCTGATTCACAAGCTCTCCTTCAGGTGTGTGAGATCCTTCAGTCCCTGTTCCACTTAGTTCAGAACAGGAACACTGAAGCTGGGTCTGTTTTCCAGAGTAATGCTCTAGTCTGGATTAAAGTCAAATGTAAAACAGGCCAATGTAATCATTCTTTCTTCAAAAGAGTAAATGGTCGTTTATCCATAAAGGTACAAGAGAAATAGATAAACACATTAACCAAAAGCAAAATTCAGTCACCCATTCTGCTTCTCTTTTTAAGGAATAAAAATGAAACAAAGGAAGTGCATGGAGGCAACAGCTCTGTTGAGTGAATAATTCCATTTACATAACTTCAATTTGTTTGGTATTTCCTATGGTTTACATTTTTACTGTTTGAGGAATGTTAATGTGGATAACCAGATCTAAAGCATGGCCTCTCGGTATATATCCTAACATGTTTAAGAGACATTTGTAGTAAGACCACATTTTGGAGAGACCATGCACTGGATTACTTGCACTAGGCTTAAAATCTCACTTTTAGCAATGTTAATTTTACTGAAAATTATTTGAAACGCTAAAAGGAGAAGCTTAGTATGCTAGTTGCCAGTAGGTTTCTTGGTGATGTTTAGGATGCTGACATCAGCGTTATCATTTTGGATTGAAGTGCTTGAGCTTACAGCCCTGGCTAAAGCAATGGGATTCCTGGCTCCTGGACAGCAGCTGCGCTGACGTTGCTTGGTCCCACCTTCATCAGCTCCCAAGGGTTGATTTTAAACTGAGTATAAAACAACCACCTTCTTCAATGACTCAATAATCCAAGCCTGGCCACTAAATGTGTGATTTTTGTGGTTTTATTGTGTTGGAGAAACAAAAAGACAAAGTAATATTCTGTTCATCAACATGTGTATGTTGATGTCAAGTCAATTTGTGTCTCTTGCCATTTTAATGCGCTGATCAGGGAAACAGCCTTGATCCTCAAAAGACATCTGGATGTTTAACAAAGGTGAGCTCAAGGGCTGCTCTCTGAGTACATATCAAAGCGTCAAAGAGTGGGTCGTTTTCCAGTTTAGCTTTTTAATGAGAAAAGGTGTTAATTCAAAGAAATAGAGCTTGTAATTCAGCATATAGTAGGAATTAAACATAATCCTGAAACAGAACATCTCAGTTTCTTAGGTAAGCTTGATGTCCAAATGCATTCTGTCCTTAGTCTCGTTTCTCAAACTGATGCACAAGACAAGATCAGCTACACTGATCTACAAAGTATTTCCCTCTCTTCCCACTGTGCTTTTCTTTCTTTTGTCTTACTTCAACCAAGTAGGCTTTGTAAAAGTCTAAATCAAACAGTTGAATGCTACCACTTATGACTGTTTTGATTACTAACTTTTTTCCCAGAGCGGCATATTTAAGGTGTAAGATGGCTGCATGGGTGGTTAGAGAGGCAACTTGCAACCTGAGTACTAATAAATTAAGACAAATACATCGATCCTATTTCTTGTATAGAAAAGTATTGAATATTTTGAAAAGTCCTTCAAATCATTCTCTGCTTCCACTGCCACTTGTCCCTAAATGTCCATAGACTGCACTTATAACACAGCACAAGTGTGTGCTAGTAAGGATGGTCCTTGACAGAATTGCCTTGGAGTGTGTGTGATGATGAATGAAAACCACGGCAACTCTCAGATCTGCAACAGAATGGCAAGTGTTTGATGAGCTGTGGCATCCCTATGAAAGCTCTGGTGAGACTGGAGCCTTTCAGTCCTACAGAATTCAGGCATGTCAGAGCTTTGGCTGTTCCCAAAGCACAGTAATGCTGTGAAGATGAAAAGAAAGTCACTTGCAGAACTGCAGCTGCTGTGCTCTGTGTCTGGAATGCATATAACTCTCAGACCCTTGGACACATATTTCAGTAGCTGAGGATGAGCAAGTTACCTATTGGAATCTTTACTAGAAGAAGGTAAAATAATCTATTCTTGGAGGAAATTCAGAACTGGAGAGGTTATTTAAAACTAACAAACAAACAAACAAACAAAACCAAGCAAAAAACCACAAAAGAAACCGGGTAGAAAGAGGTGCCATGAGAGCAGCAAAAATATTGCTGATGCAGCATTGTATAGAAGTTAGGCTTGTGAATTAGTCAAAGGTTCATTATCACAAGACACTTGTATATTTTACTGTTGACCTACTGGGCCATGAGGACAACGACAGAAATCTTCCACAGGATCTCAGGAGACATTTGGAAGTACACAGCTGCCAGACCTTGGTCTAAGAACAATGCACTTTTAAATATAAAATTCAGCTGTGAAATTGCCAGTCGATCAACAACTTAAGAAAGACTAATACATTGTTTAATTGTCTGCTTAGCTGCTCAACTGAGCACATGCTTTGTCTTAAGCAGTCAAATTTAAATATTTCATTACATGTCAGTAATAATTAGCTCAAGCCTGTGCCGACATTTTTGTTGAATTAGGTATATTTGTTGGACAGCTGTGGAAAAAGAGAAGTTATTTTTTTAGTAGATCAATAGGGCTGCCCCACCTACTATTGAATTTCCATTGAAAACTAAGCATCAGCTGGCTCATAATTATCAAGTCAGCCTTAATGTCAAGAATGTAAAGCTGAATACTACAGTGAAGCAATGTTGAATGGCATGGAAAAAATGGGATCTAAGGGATATTTATTAAGAATTTCAATGATGAATGTAAGCATTTCTGCTGTGCTGCACTTGCATAATCATGTTACCAAAAATACAAAGCTGAAATAAAGAATTAATTAAAATGATAAAACTCTGAAATATCTGAAATGGGACCTGTTTATGAATACTTTCTGTATGCAAACCTGTATTTTAAAAGCCTACTTTCCATGAGAACATTGCTGCTGTTATTAACTGTCAGGATGCTTACGCCTATTTTATCAAACTAGTGCATTTTGATACACAGATATCCCATAATACCTCCAGCAGTTAACTCATCCCTTGTAAACACAGAATGAAGTTTAATTTGCTGTTGAACAAAGTCTCCTGTCAGGTGTCTTTGCTGGCACAAAAACAGCACAAGGCTGTTTTTCTTGCAGAAGACATTCAGGCAAAAGTATATATGTATTCAAAATGAGGTCTTTTATCACTGTAATCAATTTTTAGTTTAGTATGTTCAATATAATTTATTTACTATTTAATGTAGCTCCCCTTTGGTGAGAAACATAAGCAGTTAATGGCCTGCAAAATGCTTCTATGTAACTAAATTCTAAAAGCATTTGACAATTAATTGAATTAACTATGTCTTGAAACCTGCCATCCTGGGAATATTCTAGCGATTGATAAAAAGCCTGCTTTCTACACATAAAGCAAATTTTTTTCTGCCTACAGCTGTGTCCATAATTTTCACTGTGAATCAGGGTACATATGCATAAGCAGTCATAAGATAAATGGCCTTATACTTAATAGTTTTAATATAAAAACTTATATTCTCATTTTAGATAAAAAACACATCACAATTGTACCTACTAGATCACTTGAACATTTGAGCTATTTATGTACTTTTTTCCTGTGAAAAGAGAGTGAAATATCTCGGAAAAAGTATTTTGATGAGCTGTTTTACCTCTTGCTCACAAGTGCTGTTTTAGCCTAGATTTTTTTAACAAGGTTTTTATTTTTGTATTGGTCAATTTAAGGAAAAAAAAAGTGGGAAACCAAGTACACTGGAAGTGGCACAGTCCAAGATGATCACTTCTGTAATGTTAGTTATGGATGAAGATTTTTAATTTGTTTTCCATTTTGCATATGTTTTGTAAACCCTTCCATAATATTGTCCTCTGCACTGCAAGTCTCAGCCTGCAGAATTCCTGGGGAAAAAGGCTGAAGAACTTTTTTTGTTACTAATCTCTAAGTGTAGAGAGTTCCGTTTGTAACCGAGCGGAAACACCAATTAAGTGTAGTGGTTTTAGTTCACACTTAATTTTCCTCTGTGAGATAAGGATTAGTAGAAAGCAAAGCAGGCACAAAACTTTAAAGAATATAGAGAAATTTATTTACTAACAGAATTGAAAGTAAAAAGGAATAATAAGAAATTAATAAGAAATTAAAGCAAAACTTCCCTCTCTTCCAGCCCCCTCTCCTTTCCACCAAAACCGCACAAGGGAAAAACAAACATGGGGTTTGGTCAGTGTTGCAGTTCTTAAAAGTCTCTCCAATATTTAAGGAAAAATAGTTGTCTTCTGCTTTCACGTGGTTTCCAAACTGTCACCAGCAACAGACCCACCCGACATCTGCTGCAGTGAAAAACATCTCTCCCATGAACATCTCAACAGTCTTTTCATACTGCAGTCATGGGCCCATAGACATAGGGTTTTAGTCTTTTTAAGGATGAGTTATTCTGGCCTGAAAACAAAGGCTCTCTTCTTCACAAATCCTTAAAAGCCTTTCACTGCTTCTATATAGCATACAGAAGCCTGGCATAGGCATTTTCATATCTTCACACGCCACGCATGAACTCCTCATCTCTCCATGTACTTCAAATGGGATTAAAGAGACATACAGTTTGTGATATTACGGTTTTTACCACAGCCTGCAGAAAACATTTTTAAGCTACATGCGAAAAACCTGCTTCCGCCTCTTCTTCCCCGCCTCCATTTTTAGCATCATCCCATGTGACCTACTTTCTTTTTCTCTCTGACCTTGGCGCTGCCATGTTATTCTCCCTCACTGGCTGCGCTGATTTCAGAGAGCTGTGCTGGGTGGTTTTAGCTCTGCGGCGGCTCATGGCTGTTTTTCGTAGCTGGCGGTGGCTCCAGGATGTTTTTCCCCTGCAGCAACCCAGGGCCCATGCCACTGTGCTGGGGGAGGGGGCTCTGCCAGCTCAGCATGGGGCTGCAGCAACCTCAGATCTTATCTTGACTGCGCAGTTCCAGCTCAGTTGGAGTTTTCTGGCCGTGCAGCTACTCACAACTCCAGGGTGGCTTCCCAACAGCTTGGCCTGGGGTCGTGGGGAAGGGAAAGGCGGGGCTGGGGGGGAAGGGCCCAGCCCAGGCTAGAGCCCAGAGGCTTGGAGGCCCCCCCCCACCTTCCAGCAGAAGAGCTGGAACTAGAAGGAAATTCCTGTGCTTGTGCAGTCTTTAAATATGTAAAATCACAAAAGCGCAATTGGCTTAGGAACTTGTCCATGAACTCAGTTTCAACCTATTACACTAAGATATAAACTTAATCCTAAACTTGTTTCCAAAAATATTAAGAATCTGTTGATTACTCAGCTGCTCCACAATTCAACAGTTACAGGATTAAAAAATAGATGGACCAACTTGCTTTAAAATGCAAAATGTGGCCAGTGACCCATAAATGATTCTTCAAAATTCAGAAGAGTATTTTGTTGTGCATGTCTGGGGTAAAAATAAGGATTAGAAAAACATGTAAAGTGTGAGCACTATTCCTAAGTCCTGGGTGAGTTATGTATGTCAGCCACATACGGACAAGTAATACCATCTCTGCTCCAGCCTGCACACCCAGCATCTCTCACTGCTGTAGGCTATTCATCATCTTGCAGATACAGTTACTGTCCTTCTTTCTCCCCCAGCATATTACCCCGTGCTTCTCTCTTTGTTATCTTTTCTCCTTCTTCAGCAACTTCAGACTTCCTCAGAATCACCTTCAAACTTCGTATATCAAGCTTGCCTACAGCTTGACTCACACTTCGCCATGCTGTGGCTTGTTTACTTTGATTTAATTAAAATGCACCCATCCAGAACTCTGGGCATGTTACTGACTGCCCGTCTTGCAGAACTTTAAATTTCTGCAGTATTTTCACATTGGTTTCTCTATATGCCTAGAACAACCTCTTTCTTCAATTACAGCAAGCAGTGTAAATTTTTTCCCTCAGAACTACCCTTTTAATCCTAGCTTAACTACCTAACTCCTATTTTTACCTTGTTTAGCCAGTCAGGAATTTAATTTATTTCATTTACTGAAGAAATAAACTACTGTGGTTAGGAAAGTCAACCTTAAAGCCATTATTTATTTGTGTACTCTTTTTTTCCTGGTGCTCTTAAGATTTTTATGTTAGTGTCAGGAGAGTAGCTTCATCATAGGAACACTAATTCCTTTACTGTGGCTGAAAAAAACCCAGCGTATTTGCCTGTGTTACCCAAGTACTTTTGGATGGGAAGAATTAGCAAATGGAAAAGTGTGTCTTCCTAAATTAGCCAGTAATTTTAAAAGAGAAAGAAAAAAAAAGAAAGAAAAATTAAAATTTTGAGTTTCTCATAAATGGAGCCTCAGCTTTATACTTAAGTGCTGATAACATCAATAGCACTGTAACAAAATGAATAATTCAAGCAATTAGGAACCTGAATAAATATAATTTATTAACCTTTTGGATGATTTTTTTTTCAACCAAGGGAACTTTCTTATTCATCTCTTCTTTTTCTTTCCTTATTCCTCTCCCTGTTTCCAGTTCTGTCCCCCAAAGCTCATTCTCATCCTTTCTTCCTGCTCCATTCTCTTACTGCTCCTTCCCTCTGTATATTGCTCATGAATTCAGTTTTTGGGTAGCAATTGCTCTTTTCACTGCCTTTAGCTATAGTCTAACATCCTGCACCTGGCCCCCCACTACAAGCAACAAAGAGAAATAACAGTGTGTGTGTGTGTGTCAGGACAGACAGGACACAGGAACAAACACAAAGCCATGGATGAAATGCAAATTTATTTGAATTTATTTTCATTAACCTTACCAGCTGGGGCATCCCCCAAGCAGCACGTGGGCAGTGGCACACAGTCTGGGAGACGGGCACCACTTGCTCCATGCCAGAGGGTGGCTGGACCTGCTGTTTCCTTATGGCTTTCAGGGATTCACACAAGCACTGTGTGAATTCATTTAACCACTGGGCTTTGATCTTTCCCACAGCAGGGCAGGAATCTCAGGCAAGTTGAATAGGGTGCCTCTAAGTATCACAAGCCTATGTTACCTAAACGCAGATGTTCTGCTTGTCAAGCACATAAGATTAGAGTATTATTAGTAAGACATGTAAGTTTTTCTACACCCCATCTGCAAGTAACTTGAGCATATTTGTGATAATCCTCACCATTCTTCCACTGTTTTCCCACACCATACCTCAAATCTGCTCATCTGACTTTTTTTAAAGACGTCTATAATGTCAGATGAATCTTTGCTGCCTGTAAAATCAGTGACAGAAGCAGATGTCAGAATACTGCAGATATCAGCTCTTTGTCAGATGAATCCCACCCTCACTGTCTGCTCCAGTTTTCTTTTAAATACATTTTTTGAAGGCCTGAATAATTTGATCAGAAATCAGTCAATATATGATACTGCCTGGATTACTTGGTTCTGCCTCCAGAGCAGACACAGGTGTTGTAGACTGTTCTCTACAACCTTCCCAGAGACAGGAGGGCCCAAGGAAGGAATCAGGGAATGCTCATTTTTGTAGATGTTTCAGGAGATCTCTATTTTCCAGCCCGCATAGCTGGGAGTCAGCACACAGACTAAAGAATCACGTGAGCCCCAGGAGTTCTCAGGGTGGGGGAACATAAAATGACCAACAGGGACACAGAACCCAGGCACATGTGACCAGGGGCAGGGAAACGCTGTGCCCAAGGCCATGCGTCCACCCCAGGGCCCCCTCCCCCCAGGGGAAACGGTGTGGGGGTGGGGAGAACCCCAACACACAGGGACTCCTAAAGCTCATTTTTGTGCTTAGAGAGGGGAAAACGTTTCTTGCTTTACCATTGCTGGTGAAGAGAGTCATCACTTGGTATTGGACGCAGAATTAGGTGGGTTTGTACTTACAGGCATACTGGGACTTTAAATCAGCAGTTTGGGTATGATAAATGGTGCATGGGAGGAGTGCAGAAGAACAGCAGAGGAACTGCATTTGGTGCTCTGCTGCTCCTGGAACATGCTTGTTTGCTAGACACATTACAGAGCTACTTGGTTTTCCTCTTGAAACATGTTGTGGTTGGTGCACTCCTAACACTGTACATTTCTAAAACTTTTCTGTTCCTGCAGAACCACTTTTGAGAAATGCCCTTTTTGCTTTGCCATTGTGATACAAAAATATGGTATTTAGAACAAGATATTTATGAGAAAGCATTACACAGGTAATAAATATTTTGAGAGATCTGAAGTCTTTATATGCATTTTCAAAACAAAAGGCTTTTTTGCTAAATATTTTTTATTTCTTTCATTAGTCTAACTTTAGTTTTGGTTTCCATTTTTTTAACTTTCTTTTTCCCAATGACAGCTGCAAAAGATATGTCAATATATCAATGCAACTGTAAAATACTTTATTTTTTCTTTAATCAGCATTTCACTTTACTATTTTATTGGTTGTTAGTATGCAAAGTATTGTTGCTTCAGCTCCAAATTACAAATCTTTGTTTTTCTCTCTATCTTTATGGTAACTTAATCCCCAGAAAATCAAAATTACTGAAATTTCCTGTGACTCTAAAAGTGGTTAAAACTGGTATTTTCCTCTGTTGAGGAAAAAAAAAGGCTATGCTACACAAATATACATTTTTAATTATGTTTCTTTGCCATGGAAGTCTTTGAACTATTGTTTGAGGGTCTCTAATAAGAAATGCTAAAAGGTGTTTAATAGTGTTAGTTTTAATTTCTGAATTTAGGAAGACTTTAATTCATGATTGAAATATTTGGTTATCCTCACAAACTTGCTTCATTTTTTTTTCCCCAGTGGGTGTTATATTTCTTCTATTAATTAAAGTATGACCTTATTTTTTATGGCTTAAGAACATTTTTGTGATCTTTTATTTAGTAATGTTTTTATTATATTCATGGAATCTTAGAATGTTTTGGGTTGGAAGGGACCCTAAAGATCATATTGTTCCAACCTCCCTGCCACAGGCAGGGACACTTTCCACTAGACCAGGTTTCTCAAAGCCCCATCCAGCCTGGTCTTCAACACTTTCAAGGAAGGAGCATCCATAACTGCTGTGGGCAACTGTTCCATTGCCTCATTACCATCATAGTGAAGAATTTTTTCCTCATACCTAATCTAAACCTGCCCTATTTCAGTTTAAGCCATTCCCCCTTGTCCAGTATCTCCATGCCCTTGTAAATGTTCCCTCTCCAGGTCCCTTGTATGCCCCGTTCAGGTAGTGGAAGGCTGCNGCTGCATTTAAATCACCCAGAAGCCTTTTCTCCAGTCTGAACAACCCCAACTCTCCTCACAGGAGACCTGCTCCAGCCCTCTAAATGTCTTCATGGCCTTCTTTGGACTCACCCCAACAGGTCCTTGTCTGTCTTCTTGAGGGGGGACCAGAGCTAACAACAGTTCTCCAGCTGGGTTGTCACAAGAGCAGAATAGAGGGGTAGGTTCACTTTTGAAACTAATGAGTGAAGAATTCTGCTTTCCGATAGGTTAGAGTATATCATATATTCCTGGTGAAATATAGCCTGTAGAAATCCAGCTACTGTGATTAGATCGAACAAGGGAGGCTTGGTTATAGTAGAAAGCATGGTGGTCTCATGAAAGGTCAAATTTTCATCAATTCTGCACTATTTGCACTCTGTGTTTTCCTGTGTTGTAAATGAGCACAATTTTATTAAAAGTATTTCTGACCTTTTTAGTGCACATACTTTCCTTTTGAGATTCTAAAACTTTGTCTTGATTTCTTCGTGACCTGAAAGAAAATAACAATTTTTTATTCAAATGTTTTCTAATTATTTTGGTATTTGTGCACAAGGGCTAATGAAAGTGATTCTAGAGAAGCTGAAAGAATTTATTTCAAAAGCAAGAGCTGCACTGCCCATTTCAGACTTAAAAAAACTGCTCCCCAGTATAAACACTAGCTGCTTCCAGTTCCAGAATCTACACCAGTAGATTCTGACATTCAAAACTACAGGACCAATTTAGAGAACAAAAAGCATTTGAGTTACTGAAATCACAGAGTATTTCATATGCTTCTATGTGTTTGCTCTATCAGCCTAAACTATATTTACCTTCACAAAAGCTTTATCACATGAGCACAGCAATTCATTTCAGTAAGTTGCTCATGTCCATTCTCTGTTCATCTGCAAATTCGGTTGAAAGTTTGTTCAAAGTAACAAAAAAACTTTATACTAGCTTTAAAAGAAGGATAACTAGCAGCCATTTAAGTTTTTAAGATCTTAAAAAAATAGATTGATCTAAGTAAATAGAATATCTTCTGAAATGATTTCTCTGTATGCAATTTAGAATTTACATTAATATGTGCCATCGTAAATATAGTTGTTTTTAACTCCATGAGATCAGTCAAGGTTAGTTCATTTTAATGTCTTCTTTCTGGATGTGACTTTGAAGATGAGTAAGACTCAAAATCTACTAGGCAGGATCTGCAGTGTGGTTTGAATTAACTGTGTCAGTTGGTATAGATGAATTTCTCTGTCAAGTAATAACTCTTGCAGCACTAGCAGTAATAGCGACAGTGAAAGCCCTCTGACTCTACAGCCTGGACATATGATTGAACTGCTTTGCTCTGTACTACCATGAAGACCTTTTATGTTTCTCAGTCTACCTCAGTAGTCTAGAAAATATGTTTGTACCAAAAGTACATTCAGGATCATAATCCTTTATTTGTCTCACAAATCTCAACGTAATATCCAGCCTAGTATGAGACTTTGGTAATTAAACTGTACACTGAAAGCTATGTGCTTCAAGGATCATTGGATATGCTAATTACCTTTTACTAGGACTGTCACCTGTATTTATGTTGTGGTAAGGAATGGAATAATTTCATGAACTTGGCAAAATTAGTAGTTATAAAGGTATTTTAACAGCAGTGGATTTTTTAGATAAAATATAGAAATATGATGCTTTTTTTTCCTCTGTACTCAGGCTAAATGAAACTGAATATCTTAATCTAAGTAGGTCTGTTGAGGTTTTTTTTCCACTTCATAAAGTGTATTTGCAATGTATTTTGTATTTTCTATTGCACTTGGGTTTACATGTCCTTTTACCTTTCTCTAAAGTGGAACAAATTGTTCAAAGCTTGAACTGGATAAACAGATCTATTCTGTGTAATTCAATAACTGCTTCATATTGCATAAATGGTTCCTTTTGCATGACATGGGAGGTTACCAATGTCTTTTTCTCCTCTTCGCCATGATACAAGAGCACTAACACAGTGTCAGGAAAAAGCAGAGTAGTTTTCTCATTTACAACAGTGGTGTTCAGGTTGTTCTTTAATTCTATGTCAAATTTTATTTTTTATTTTTATTTAGCTATTAGATCTGATCAGGGAAGACAAGCAATGGAGTAAATCAATATGTACATCCACTTCAAATGTAGCCAAATTGTTGTTTATATATTATCTGAAAATGGTATAATAACAAATATGACTTCCTTAATTAGAAAATAGAGATAGAGTTAAGCTTTTTGCAATATTAATACAGGAAAACCACAGGAAAATGTGTAATATCTTGTAAAGCAAGAGACTACATCTGTCTGACCTCGTTATGAAAATAAGCTGAAGTTTATAAACAATGAAAATATTAGATAAGACAGAAACTAGTACTATTGTATTTTCCCCCTGAAAGACTTTGGCATTTCAAGATAAAGAATCAAGTTTCCAAGTTAAAAATGTTGTTTATTTTAAGTGACATTTTGACATTTTATAACATTCACATGACAAATATTTTTTTTTTCTATAGAAGTTCCTGGTGATGTATAAGCTGTACCCAAATGGTTGGGGTTTTTGGTTCTCTGTTGGGTTACCAAAGAGTCAGCTCCAAAAACTGTCTAACAAAATCTGCTCCCAAATTTTGAGTGTGCTCACTGAGGTTGCAAATAACAGAGAGTGAAAAAGACTGAAGTAATGCTTTTCAGTAGAAACAATAAGACAATAAAGGTACATATAATGACATTCTGATTACCTATGACTATTTCAAAATGTCATTTTAGAAATCAAAAAGCTCCTTTTTCAGCGTAGCACAGTAATAACTTAACTGCTCTGCCTCTGAAAGCTACAGGTGTCCTCATGTTCTTGAGAACTTAGAGGTGAGTGGTTTGTTTTTATCTCCACAAATGCAGATACCAATGCAAAGTTTGAACCAGAGTAAAACTCTTTATGTATCACTCCCCTAAGAGTAGAAATACATCTTTAGAAGGACATAATTTAAAAACTAAATCCCACTTTACTTATATTAAGTAAATGTCTCTGGTGATTTTCCTGGCTGCAATAATGAACTTTCGGTTGTAGCTGCACTAAATCCACTGCTATATAAATTTGAGCAATTTGAGTATCTTTTGGATTTTTTTATCTTCTTATGATATTTTAGAGCATTTTTTCCTTAAATTTCTTTTTCCATCATGTATGTAGCAGTATGCTCCATTTTGCTTAAGCTTCATTGTTTTCTGGTAAATGAAACTGTATTTGTTCGAGCAGAAATGTTGCATCTGTAGTGAAACTCACAGGAGTTCCATTTTCTTAGCTTGAGACGGTTGCTTTAAATCTGGTTCCAAATCAACAGGAATTTCTCCCTACTAAGTGTTACTGTGTGCTTATAGGAAAAAATTTTAAACTGTGATTCTTGGACTGGATATCCACANTTTTCCCAGTCATCTGAGAAATTCAGGTAATGTAAAAGATTAAATCTGCATCTCCTTCATATTTTAATATAATGGGTTTCACAGTCCATTCAATATTATAATGGTTCCTTTAATATCAGCCTTGTCAACAGAGTGTTTCAAAGACAAATTTACTATTATATTCCTCACAGTCATTAATTGTCCATTTGTTTAAATGTATTTTTTTACTTACTCATTTGAAAGTCTACAGCTTCTAAGTTTGCATGTCCTGCTCCAATGAATTCATCCCAAT
>WEIT01022888.1:0-54517 GCA_013389985.1 Dryoscopus gambensis | reverse complement strand
TTCTAGCTTTGAAATGAGACATGAGTAATTTAGGCTCTTTTTTCTTACTTGATTAATGCTCCCCAAAAATACAGACACTGAGAAGTCTCTAAAAGTAAAATGGTTTACTAGATTTGCAGGGCTCTTAGTGATACAGCTGTGCTAATACCAGTAAGATGTAAAGAGAGTGTGAAGTATCTGGATCTGTGTAAGAAGGTGCCTTATTCTTCCATCTCCTCTTATTTCAGTATGAGATTCAGGAGGAGTACCATGTTTCCTTCAGCAGTACATTAATGTGCACAAACATATGCTCTTTCCTTCTCTCTAGGATTGCCAAAGCCCATCAAGGGTTTCAGATGAACAATTCCTATTGGATTTAGTTGCAACTGAAATGGTTAGTGGCCAGGAAGCTTAGGAGAAGTGAAAATTTTCACCCCAATTCCTAGTGTTTTGTGTGTCTGGATGTTGCTTCACACCACAGTGTTCAGAGGGGCTCAAGACACTCTTGGGCATTTTTGAGCATTACTGAGTGAAGTGACAGGGCAATGCAAATGAATTGGGTTGTGAATGACTTCAGACTTTGGTAGGAACATTCAGCCAGGTGAAACTGAACAAACTGGATCTGACAGAATAGCTTGTCAGACTTGCACACAGTGCATTAAGCTCGAGGAGGCTACAGAACGTGGAGCAGCATGGTGGAAATGGAGTAAATTCTTTGAAAAGGGTCAATATTAAAAAAAATAGTCAGGCACCATGTTCAGCGCTGCCAGCACCAATCTTTTTTACAGACGCAGGTAAAGAAACTCTCACGTTAAATATTGGATTCCTGGGAAATGTAAATCCTGATAAACCTATTTTAGTGCACCTCTGATGTCTTGTTGATGTGTCTGTATTTACCTGTCCCACTTCTGCTGGCTACTGTGTGCTGCTTACAGCAGAGGGCCAGTTTGAAGAGATTCTGTTTGTAGTGAAGATGTGGCTACCTGGACCTGTTCCTGGTGATTCCAAGGTGGGGGAATAAACGAACAGTCTGCTTTTGCCTCAGTGAGCACAAATGTAGGATTTAAGGAGCTAACAACCCTTTGGCAGTATTAATATTTGAACTGCCTTCCTGTTTGAGAATAGCAGGTCTTTAAAAATATACTTGTAGCTGTGGTTTTGTGGCATCAGTTTTTAGAGGTACATAATGTGGGTATAGTTAATTAGATCACTTTGGTGTTAATGAAGTGCTATTGAGATTCTTTGAGAGCTTTACATATGAAGGTTCTCATCAAAGCCATGTTCCAGGTGTACCCAAACTTCAAATGTATGTAAGATGAGAATAGGCAAACTGGATACTCCATCAAAAAATCCATAATGCTTTTTTCTGAATTGTTTTTCTCACAATGCTAGCAAAACAGTTTCAGGGTTTCAAACATTTTAGCAATGGTCTTATATTTGTCATGTGGTTTCCTCACTCTATTCTACTTAATTACAGGAGAGTAAAGTGGAAAGACTGTCATTGATTACATCTCCGTGACCCGCTTGAGAATAAAGAGATTGCTCTGGTGTACTGAGAGCAGTATCTGACCGACAGTGGCTGTAATACCATCTGCTAATTAGAGGATTTGGCAAAATAATTGCAATTTTCTACTCAAATTAGAAAAATACTCAATAGAATCCATGCTTTTTCTTCATCTTTGGGGATATATAGAGTGCTTGCATCACAACAGGCAAATAACCGCTTAGTAACAAAATAGACTGGCACTGGAAAGCCAAAAACCACTGTTCTTTAAAAGGAAAAAAGGCAACACTTCTCACCTACAAAACATGGTTCTCTCCACCTTTTTCTCTCTACCCATCTATGTATGCACACACCTCACAACTCTTGCCTATTAACTGTATTATTTTAATACCAGTTGATAGTTATCCACAGCACCAGCAGTAAGGTTGTTTGAGAAAAGGACAAAACATATTATTGCAGCATTTTATGAAGAACAGCAGGAGATCAGAAACCACTTAAGTTACCCTGACACAAAAATATGATTATGTATTTATAAAGATTAATTTTTAATAATGCTGTTAGCCACAAATGTGCCTAGATCACATGTTCGGGTACAAATATTCCTTGAACTCTGGTGAAGTTCACATCTAAATTCCTAGCAATGAAATACATACAACATTTCAACTAGGTCTGGAATGTACAAAAATGCTGGGTATTCAGTTACCACTAAGCTTTCATACCTGATTGAATATTACTGCAAATTCTCGTGTTTGCATTACAACTATGCCCATCGTTCATTTCTTTTGATGTATAGTCAGAATAATACAGATACTACAAAGAAAACTGTAGTCGTATTGTTCTTCTTCATTGTGTAACTCATGACAGTGCAATTGGTATTGAAAGACCAGAAAAACAAATAGTCATAAATTCATAGACTAAGCATTATCCATTTAAGCACATTCTCAGATAAAAGTGTTATAATCTAGGGACTGAAAACCTAGCAGCAATACCACGATTGGACTTTGTAATATCCTCATCTAAGCTTCTGGAAGCTGATCTGCATTTGCATATTAAAACTGCTCTGAACCTTGTTTGGAGAAATCTCCATGAATTCAGAGCCAGGATAACCAGCCCTGCAGAACTTGGCCTTTCTCAAAGAATAAAAGAAAAAGGTTACAATTGGTGGACACTGCTCCCTCTTGCTTTTCACTTTCAAGTGTAAGTCCTCTGCAAGGACTTTTCATTAGTGAAGTCTCATGCTTTAGTTGTCTTTTCTCTGCATAAATTGTTGGTCTGGGATGGGCATCTTGGCTCACTGCTTTTTTTCAGAGACTCCTGCTGGGAGCTTGGACAAACCATGCTCCGTAGCAGCTGTCCCGCACACAGCTGCTGTGGCTGAAGCCATAAAGAAGGGTGTTAAAATGTGCTCTGTTTGGGTATGAGTTAGTCTTTTTCATATAGTATGAAAGGTACTATTTTCAAAGGTACACAGTATATACTGAGTAGTATTAGACATTTCTCAAACAAGATCTACGGGAAGATCTCAGAGACATAAATGGAGCAAAGTTGGAGGGTGAGGGTAGAAGGGTTTCTGCACTGAGGAAAAATTTTTGATCCAAACTTATCAAGGGGTTTTGAAATTGTTTTGGTGTTACAAATGGCAATACTCCCCTGTATCTTTAAGTAATTTATAATGAACAAAAATTAAAGAGCACCTCATGTCATAAAGCCATGCTTTAGGGTATTTTCCTACTATCGTATTTTCCTAAAGCAGAAGCATAGATATGTTACTTTAGCATTAAAGTTTTGCATACCTAGTTTCATAAATATTAGTCTGGAAAAACATCTCTTTATTTTATTTTTCATTTATTTCAGTCATGCATATCTGACTACTGGCATTTTCTTTACAGAATTGGACAGTCAAGTTTCACTCACATGACTACCTATAAAAAAGCAGTTAGCTGGCTGGATAACATGTCCATAATGTTATATGAGAAGAGACATTTGAAGTAACATAAATGGACAGGATTTACCAAATCCTGTCACCAGAGCCATAGCCTCATTGCACAGAGATCTGATTCACGCCTAATATAATGCAGGCCATTTGAAGCAAAGTTAAGTCTAAACCGTTACCAGCCTAATTCATATCTCAGCCTCAATTTTGTAACAGCCCCTTTACTAATGATTGTGTGACTCACCAGCATTTGGGTGATAGGATCAATCACAGCCAACTACTACACTAGCACAGACTCTTCAACACACACATGTGCACTGCTCTGTATGAACTTCTCCATAATTTACGTCAATGGACAATGAAGACAGTGGTGGAAGGGGAAAGATTTGTTGAGCTTCAGTCACACCAGTTCAAGGATGCTGGACGGCTCCAATAAATTTATTATACAATCAGTGTGCTTATTTTGTTTGTTCTGTTTGAATATGTAAGAAATATATGTAAGCTGTAGAAATAACAGTGACAAGCAAGACTTTCTAAATCACTGGAGATATTTTTATTTCCATTTTCAAGACTCATTTTCTTTTGCAGGTTTTATCTAGGCAGTACACGATAAGTGTTCAGCTTTCTGTGTTTTAAGAAGTGCTCAGTACAGAATATAGCTCTTGAGAAACCATTCATCTTAACCGGATAAATTTTGTGTAGATGAAATTCAGCAAGGAAATCTCTCTGGGGTGGCTACACTAGTCATTAATATTGCTAGTTCTAAAGGGAGCCCAGGAGAGCAGTAGACAAGAAGAGCAGTCAAAGCCAGTGTTGGAACCCTGCTAGTGGCAAGTGGAGGGTAGTCAGGACACCTCCTGTGTTGTCTGGGATCTCCTTCCTCTTCAGCTGAGCTCAGTTATTCTCATGTATAAGTTTAAGGTGAGAAAAGCGTATTTGTTTGCTCCCAGGCTGGGCTCATTAGGTGCTACCCAAAGCCCCACAAAGCAGTAAGAGGGCTCTTTCATCAGTCATTCCCCTCTCTTTCTGCAGAGTTTGCAGTGTCTGCTCCAAAGGCTTTTTGCCACACTTACACAACTGCTTAAATTTGTAGCAGAAGTTCAGTTTTGGCAGAAATTGCAGCAAGGGATGGGACTTTCTGATTTTTGTTCACCATTGTACTTTAAAGTTGATTAAAGTCAGAGTGATGACTAAGCAGCTGGGCTGGAAATCAGAAGACCACATTATGCTCTGAGCTCTGCTGCCAGTCTGCCGTGCAGTGCAGAGTGGCTCTTCCTTTCTGCAGATCTCCACACGTGTGGCCTGCCTGACGCAGGCAGGGGCTTTGCCGTAGCGGTGTTCGGTGCGGTGTCATCCTGGGGCTGCTCACTTGCTGCTCTGAGTGTCATATTCTGTGTGTGCTTGGAGATCACCATGCCTCTCTGCAAAGCGAGACCTTCATCCCCAGCAGTCATCTTAGCCTTTCAAACCTTTCAGGACTTGTTCAGTAAACCTTGCTCCTCAGCCTTGCTGCCCTGAACATTAGTGTAACTTTTCACTCGGTCATTTCAACATGCCCTAGAACTGAAAACAGCCATGTGACCTCCTCTGTCAAAAAGGCAAAACCTGGTCAGCCTCTGTTGAAGCTGTTTAAGTGCTGGTTAAGTTTCTCAGTCCCTGAACAAGTCTTTGAAGGCCCAAGGTCCTCTCCATGGTTGGCAGAGAAACTAGGTATAGGCAGCTGGCTATAAGAAATGTGAAGAACATGCCTGTTTTATCAAAAGCTGTTTCCACTTGGTCCCTTTTGTAACTAGTTCAGTGGAGATTTTTTTGAACTGAAAATCTATGCCTAAATCTGAGTATAAAATGAGTTAGGGCTAAAATATCTGACATGACTATATTCAGTGCTTGAGCCCTAGACAGCAGGAGAGAGAAGAACGCAGGCTTTGGGAACCCTGTCAGCAAAAACCTTGGTTAACTTCCCCCAGCCTCATTTTATTAGTAAGGCATATGAAAGGTCAAGCAGATTTCTTGTAGCAGCCTAGTTATGCTATTTATCTAAGGAGTCTATTCTCTATCATTAAAGTAGCTGTAATGCAATTAAATGCAGATGGACAATTATCTGTAACCCACCTCCATCTTGTCATATGCCTGCTAAGTCTTACAAAGAGAAAACTTTTATTTGCTGTGTTCCCATAAGAGTATAATAAAATGGTAGTCACAGAAGGTGACACAAAAGACAAATTAAAAACCTGTAATGAGATAAAGCCCACTGTTCAATATGTTTGCCATTTAAAATAAGCTTGACTTTCAAATTTAGATTTTAAGACTCAATTCTTGTCTAGCATCTGACAAGAATTAGTCTACAATTTTATTTTGACTTCAAATTCAAGCCAGGCAATTGCCTCCCACATCCTGAGGTTGGCAACAAGACATGAAGAAGATGACTAGGTCAAAGACAAAAAGCAGAAAAATAAATTGGAACTTCTTCTTTTGGAGTATTAATCTTAAATAGATAAGTTGTGTTTAGTATAACTTGAGGCTTTCCTTCCTTTGAAAAGAACATTAATATTGTTGGCATTGGTTGTGACAGAACTCCTCCAAGGATGTTACTTGTAGAAATACATGGTAAAAAAAATAATATTTTGAAATGCCTTACTTCTTCCACTGTAATAGCTCAGATTTCTTATCTGCCTGACTAGAGAACCAGGAAGGCACACAAATGATTTACTGTAGGCATCTCACCAATTTCTGTTGCTTTATTCATCACTCTTCAGGGAATCCACAGCATGGCAGTGATGTGTGCTCTTCCTTAATGCAAACTACAGATATATTAGGATTAGAAATATGTGCACAAAAAGACCTGTTCATGTTACTGAATCTAACCTGAGAAAGCTTTTCCTTCATTTCATATTAAGCCTAACTGGCCTTAAAAAATTTCATTAAAAGCCTGTGCAAGGTTAGAGGTTTCCAGTGAAACCTTTGTGTGAGTTTAGAGCAGAGTAATGTGTTGGACGGGTTCTTGTGCCGGCAAGTGAATTAACTGCATATTGCCTCGCCAGTTCAAACTGGACCATGAATTTCCCTTTGGCTCTTGCTCTTTCTTGCTTTCTTCTCTTCATTTATGCATGCTTCCTCAAGCAGTTTCTCCCTCCCTTTCACCCTTTGTCCACAAAAATGCCTGCAACCCTCGCCACTCCTGTGCTGCCAAAGGCATTAAACCAGCAGCAGCAGGCGAGGGTCGGCCTGGATCAGGGCGTGCAGCTGGGTCATCCCTCTGTGCCTGTGCCTCGGAGGCACATCCTGAATTGGTGTCTCTCACAGCTGAGCCCCCAGTACTCAGAGGTGTAGGCTAATAGGAATATGATAATCTCCATGTGAGCTAAGTTTAGAGAGCAGCAAACCTGACTGCTTTAGGCATGCTCTTAGTAGACAGTTTTTGCTATGCATCTATAGAAGGGCAAAATGAATTCAAAAGGACAGTTTTGTCTTCTTAGAGCACTTTCACCCCCTTAAGGCCAGTAACGCTTGTATTTCGAATTCAAAGAGCGGAACACAGTCCCTGCAGCTACTTTTCTGGGCAATAATGCACTCACCACAATGGACAATAAAATTAGGCAAATACTCCCCCCTTACTCCGCTGTAGCCATCTAGAATCTCTTTTGGTAGATCCCTATCTCCAGCTGTGATTGTCATTCACAGAATAATAACATCAAGCTCAACTTTCATCAGTACTTTTTTTTGAGCTCCTGTTTAGTTTATAAATACAAAGCTGGTATACTGGAAGAGAAATTATACATCTGCTTTATTTCCCCTGGTTCTGTTCTGGCTGCAGTCTTAGATTGTTGCAGGCGGAGAGCTAGGTCTTCCTGAGTGCCCTAAGGCATCTGTAGGGGACTAAAGTGTTTCCCTGACAGTTACAATAATTCTGTCACTCTTACCAAAATTACTGTTTCTGCAGCACCCCACAGGGAGAGCATGGTGTTGAGAGCTAGTTTTGGATGAAATTCCATGACATTTTTCTTCACTTCCTAAAAATAAAACTGAAATGTATTTTCTCTGGAGTGTTGTGGTTTAGGTTTTCTGAAACAGTGTTTTTGAGCAGTCATATTTTGTGAGATGGATTATCAGAGAATGTTACAGGACTCTGTAGATATTTAATACTTTTTGAAAATTAAGACCTTTTAATTTGAACTCTAGAATCAAGGAGCACAGGCTGTGTGTTATGTCACTGTATTTGAATGTACTGAACAGCACTGAAGTGAGTCTTGATTTTAGGTAGTAGCATTCAAACTGCAAACACACAGTGACAGCACTACAATAGCAAATATTAAAATGAGAGATTTCTCTGAGGGAATGTAGTTGTAGCTTATATATGGAAAACGATTGGCTAAAAATAAACCTTAAAAATAATTCTTAAATAGACCTGCAAGGACACTGTGTATATTTTTCTCTCATTAAAATTTCCTGTTGTCTAAAATTATCATTAATTAGGATTGCATAACCTAACAATAGAACTTCTGAGGATTAGAACCAGCAGACATATTCAGCTCAAGGCTTTAATTAGATTAAGCTCTTCATTGCCAGAAGTAAGAGATGGAGCATTAGACCTCTTTAACATTTAATCTGGAGAATGCTTTATAATTGTATTTAATATTATGTGGCAAGTTTACAGGAAAAAAAAAAAAGCAGTCTGCCAACATCTTTTTATGTAATGCTTTCTTAGCTGTTTGTCACGTTTTAAAGACAGATTGTTTCAGGAAGGCATACCAAGATGGGAGGCGGGGGGGTCTCACGTGTATGTGCAGTCTCGCAATAGTACAGCTTACCTATAAAGTAGCTTTGTCAGTAGCTACCTTCCTTTCATCCCTATTCAATCCTGTTTTCCTCAAGACCCGTGGAAAACAGTTGAAAAAGTGTAAGTCTAGTAGTGTTTCTAGTAAATCATCAAATCCATGATCAGTCATCCCAATGGGCGGGATCACCAGTGCATTGTGCTTTATGTTGAAATACATTTTTACTCAGAATATGATGTTAGGTTCCTAATAAGCAAATTTACTAGCCTTTTCAGGGCTACAGGGTGTAAATCCCCAGTGCAAGCATTGGAGATTCAAACTTACAGCTCCAGGTACTAGGCCATCATGATCCAGTTGCGGAGACAACAGTATTTTACCGAGCTTTGTGGTAATGAGCACCGTTCATCTTCCAACTACTTCTCTGAGACCCTCAAGAGTATGGGACGGAGCTTATCTCCACTTTCTTAGCAGCAGATTCCTGATGTGGGGCATGGAGAAGTTTATTAAGGTTTCTTTGCTCCACCAACACAGCTATGTAAGATTTAGTCGCTTCTTTCCTCTCTGTGCCTGTGTCTCAACAATGTCGTGGAGCAATATCAGGTCTGTGACCTCCTGCAGGCAATGAACACGTTAGTTTTTTCATCCTCACCCATAAGATGTAAAAAACTAGAGAAGGGGACACAGCTGAACCCATGTGCTCCAGCAGGCACCAGCCAGCACTGAAAAGGCAAAAGGAGCATCTTTGTGTAAAGGTAGTCTAAAACTTAGGACAGGCTCAACCTGGCTGAGAAAGTTTCAGGTTCTTTTTGTTCTCTTTAGTGCCCTTTCCTTGTTGTCCAAACTTTAGTGCAGATATACACAGCTCAGTCCAGAAGATAAATGCTTATCTAGTGTTTATCTAAAAGATGCCATTTATAATGAAAATGTGAAAGCAAGTTCCAGAGCCCTTAAATGCCTCTGTCCCAGAGATGTTTTGGTAAGATTTTTGGGAAACATTCTTTCTGGATTTCAAAACACTCTGTTTTCCTGAATTCTTTTATTTCAACAGAAAAAGGAATTGCAACAGTTGTGTTGATGTGAACTATGTGCCTTCATTCTGTCAGGAAGGATAATAGTAAATTTATTCAAAATAGGATGGGTTTAAGTTTAGAATAAGTTTAAGATATTTTCATTAATAGGTACTAAAGCAAGGCAAGGGGCTGTAGCTAATAATCAGCAAGGTCTGCTGTTTCTAAGTGAAAAAAAATCGTAGGTGACATCAGGTGAAAGCTGGGCTTAGTTATTTTTGTGTTGGTGGACTTGGATCCTGGTCCAGTTGAACATGGTTATAATGCTTCAGAGTATTTCTGTTAACCACCCCAGTAATACTGCTACAGACAGGGAAATAATGAGTGCTTTCTTCCCAGTGAAAGGAGGTTGCCTTTAAGGAGTTTGACCTTCTACCACTTTACAAAATGTCCTTGATGAACAGAGTTCAGATAACTAAACCCGTCTAAAGGTTGTTCTGCTGGACTAATAAAATCTGTCATTATTCGGTTCCTTAAATTCAGTACTGAATTACACTGTGGGAGCATTTGCCCTGAGCATTCATACTCAGACAGAGATACGTGACAGGGTCTTTTTAAATAAAAATGTTAGATGAAGGCAATGTAATCTTAAAGGAAAGCAATTCATATTAGGACAGTACCTTATCTCTTGTCTCATTTAAACTGGGTTCCTCTTAAGTGAGCCTCTCATCACAAACCTATCTGAGGGTATCACTGTAATATGCTTGCTTATTTCCAAGCAGAAAGGTTAATATTTCTAATTAAAAAGAGGCTTGCGAAGGTATTTCTTAAATCAACTGTCTTTGATGATAAGAGCTTCTTAGACATTTTAAACTTTTTATTTATTTATGTTGAACCCATTTCTTCCTCATTTAAATTCAATTGGAGAAAGCAAAGTCATCACAAATATTAAAGTCTGTAGGGAAGATGATAGTTTTCAGCTGGCTGCAACAGAACTTATTAAGGCTAAAGGCTTATTTTCCTCCCTTAAGTGAGTACTCATGTGAAAAACATCGTGTTTCAGTTTTCCCAGCAAGATTTGTGTTTTACTTGTACATTTAGAGATGGCATTGGTAATATTTTCAGAGTGAATCTGATATTTTTACTTACCAAAGTTCAATTAATTTCAAATGAAACAGTGCTTTCATTTCAAAAGAATTACTCCTTCAAACCCGTAGTTTCTGGGCTGTGTATGGAACTAGTTTGGTTGGAGATGTACATCCTATTTTTTTTGAGTTACTGGCCAGCTTTATGGATCCAGCCAACAAAGTGATCAGATAATGGTGGTAACCACTCCACCAGTACAAGTAGTTCCTTCATCCACAGGAAATTATGGGAATCACAACTCAAGTTATCAGCTGGAAGTAGTAGTAAAAATACGAGTTGTATTCCCACTTTCTGAGGACCAGAGGGCTTTGTGGGGAGCAGACGTATTGTGCAGTCATCCTGGTGCTTATTGCCACAAGATCTATGGGGCAGAGAGCAATGATGCTCCATCCTACAAGATCTGTGGGGCAGGAGGGCAGGCTTCTCTATCCTCTGGCATTAGCTGCTGGAGGGTGGTGAGGGAGCTTCATCTGTAGATCAAGCAGAGATGTGGAGTTTGCCTTAGATTTCCCGTAAGAATAGTATGAGAGAGAGAGGATGTTAACACACTACTCTAATATTTGGGCTCTTTGATCTTCCTTGACAGAGGCTGCTGTTGAAATTCAAATGATTTATTAATTACAGTACAGCACCTCACAGAGTAAGAGAATTGGGTTGTGCAGTAATTTATGAGTCCTGCAAAATAACCCCATGGAACTTTACAAAAACTGGGGAGTCTGGGAGAAAAAATGAGAAGTCAAGCCCTGATTTACCAAAGCTAATAAGCAACTACTTTTATCAGCCTGGCAAGGCAATTTCCTCCCCTCTTCTGAAGTCAGCCTGTAAGTAGTTACTGCATCTTTTCAGGTACTGAATGAGAGGAAAAGAATCAAAGAATGAGAAAGGAACTTCGTCCTGAAAAAAAGGATACAAATTCAGCAAAGAGATAAGAAACAATGATTCTTCTTAGGTGTGGTCTTCCTGGTTAGAAGATCCTAGCTCACCTGGGATTTGATAATTTTGTTTGGAAACAATCAGCCTTTAAGACAGACTCATCCTCTTGTCAGGTTCCAAAGGTGCAGGATTTTACAGTTTAAAGGAAGTATGTTATTTTATTTATAAAAACTGGCTTGAGGAAGTATTCTTCAGCAAAATGTTGAAATAGTTCTAATTTTTTTTAAAAAGCCGCATAGCTATTGTGATACTGTGGAAAATATCTGTGGAAAACTGTAAGAAGTGTGGTTAAAAGTCTGCCAGTTTTGGTGGTATGAGAAAGGCTGACCCTATGCCATACCTTTGTGATTAAGCTAACGAGCAATTCTTCCATATTCCTTTTGCACCCTGCAAAATAAGCACTCATGTTTCTCTTATAAAAAATTAGCCTACAGTCAATGAACTCCTACTGATGCTGGTGCTCTTCATTACTCACTTTGAGTAAAGCTGCAGTACGCAGTTCCATGTGACTATGAGGATACGTTTAAAGGACTATAGCAGTATGCAAAGCAAAACAGTCTATTAGCAAAATTGGCCAGAAGGAAAATTCCCATATTTATATATTTATTTATTCATAGTTTCTAGAAAGCTGAACTCTTATCGTATTTTCCTACACACACACTTTGGGGAAAGCTCGGAAAACTTTCTCACGTTATCAAGATATTTGCTTTGCAAGCATGATAAGCTGATGAATTCTATCGAGGGAAAATTCATAAATAATCAAGATTTCACCAGACAGGCTTTGCTCATCTCTTTTCTCCATCAAAATTCATATACAGCTTTTATTTTTAAAAGCTCTTAAAAATATCTAAGCCAGACAGTTCTGGCCTTTTTTTCTCCCAGCTTCTGGTATCTGTTCTGTGCACTTACCTTTGCCCATCACTGATGTAAGAACTTCCTTTGCAGCTGCTATCAGTGTGCATGTCCAGTCCTAGACCAGTTTTGTTCAGGTCCAAGCCATAGGGAAGAGGAGCATGGTCTCCTACTTCAGCACAGGGATATTATAATGCAGGGTCTGTGCTTCTCTGAAAGGTTTTGCTCTTACTGCATAGTGAAGGTTAGGTTCTTCGTGTTTCTTTGTCCCTTGGGATTTACCTTCTTTCTAGGGAAACCAGCAGAGCTCTGGGAAGTGTTAGTGACTGGCTACAGGATCCACTGTATTCTCTAAGTTAAACTACGAACTAAGGAAAATCATGCTCCTAAGGATTATGTTTCAGAGGAAGTCAGGCTTTAAGAACTACTTAGGTCAGTGAAGACAACTTAGAAATTTCCTCAAAAATGAGAACACTTACTTAGCCTTTGGATCAAGTTCCCCCTGGAGCAATTATTTCAGCCTTCCCCATTTGTTCTTTGCCCCTGAAATTTGAACTGAGGATGGGTTTTTTCCTTCTCCCGAGAGTCGCAGTGCTGTGTTTGCTAGCACATCACAATTATTGCTTCCCACCCCTGGCTGCACTTCAAGGGTGGCTGAGTAATCTGTTTATATAGGCTCAGGACATATTACTGTCCTTCTGATGAAAGATATAATACCAAAAGCCATTTTAATGTGTCAATTGATTTTTTTTTTTTTAAGTTTGATTTGGTTGTCAGAGCCTGTACCTAATGCTTATGTTATTGTGATTGCTCTTCTTGCAGCATGTCAGGCCCAAAGAAAGGGATGGAGCAGAACACAATCAAAAAGTCACTTGAAAATAAAATTGCCTCTTCTTTATGAAGAATGTGGGAAATCAAATGCATCATAGATTTTTCTTTGAGCTCTGGTGTCTGATCTTTGGTAAAAGTGACCTTCAATGGAAAGAGGACTTCTGTTTCCATTTTCTTACATTTACAAGGAAGATGGAGGTTATTATGCATTTATATTTGCATTTTCTCATGCATATAGAAACTGCCAATTTTTGTCTGCTCCGGAAGACAGTTATTCTGAGTAGTTCAACTTCTGTCCTCTCTAGAAAAGAGTAGCAAAAAATGTTTACCAAATCTGTGCAAAAGTTTGGTTTTCCTAGCATCAATCAAACATGTATGGTTAACTCTTCGGGGAAAGAGAGCAAATTTACAAAGTCCGGTTACATTACACAACAAATATAATTTCAATCCCTTAAAAGGTCATTAACAAAACCAGAGCTAAACAAGCACCTTTTTACCTGATATTTCAGAGATGGAATGAAAATGACAGTATGAAACTACTGATTGCCTCTATCTCTTTTCAGAATTTTTTATGTACTAAGAAAAAATTCAAATGGAGCAAGCAACAGAAATTGATTTTTTTAAAAGAAAAGATTCTTGTTCTTTAAATTATTTTTAAGCTGTCAACTTACACTATTGTTTAGAGTAAATTAAGTAATGCAAAAATATGGGCACCCTGCTGCATGAATTTATATCTGCAGTAGGCACATGAACTCTAGTGAATAATTTCATCTAAGATTAAAAAAGGTAATGAGAGCAGGATTTGGTTCTGTGATTATAGTAATTAGTTACCTAAAGTCAGGCGTTTATTTTCACTCTTGAAAGAAGGTTAGAATTCACTATAATATGTTGAGATGGGGGGAAGCCAGCTGGCATATCCATATCTATCAATTGACTAAATAAATGCAGATTCATTAAATAATTTTCTGCAAATATAAAATCATAATCATTTATTTATCTTCTGTCCTTTGCCAGGACAGTAAGCCTGTTCTGAATATGTCCTATTCCACTCCATATATAATGCTGACTGAGTATTTTCCGTCAGTGGTACCTGGGGCTTTGAGCAACCTGGTCTGGGGAAGGTGTCCCTGACCATGGCAGGGGACTTGGAACTAGATGATCTTTAAGGTCCCTTCCAACCCAAACCATTCTGCAATTCTGTGATTAGCAGACACACCTTCCCGACTCCTTCTTGAGGTCTAACAAACAACATAAAAAAGGCTATTTGGGCTCCAAAATATGTAAGATTATGCTAAGCAGATTTTAAGTCCTATAGGGTTTTACTTTTTAAACAACACACAAGAGATGCCTACAAAAAAAGCCCACGCAGTAACTGCACAGTGGTTTTCATACATTCATCTCCTCCACCATGTTTAGCCCTTGGCTTTCTTCTCAGATACAGCCTTCAAAACCACAATAATGTAATCTGAATTCCAGGTGGGAAAAAAAATCTGGTTTTGATTTTCTACTTTTCTCTAGATTTATTGTTAAAGTAGTATCTTGAATCTCATACTCACAAATCAGGCTTAAACTTGGCCTAATTAAAACTTGCAATGACTGAGATTAAAGATATTCTCCTTTCTAAACATTATGCATATTCTGCTCTAAGATTACCAACTTGGACTTCTTATAAAGCAGAGTGCACCAGATTGTCACCACTGTGTTCAACAGGGATCCTGAAAGGACAAGAGGGATCTGTGGTGCGGTGCCTTTGGGATGCATGTGGTGTGCTGCAGTATGGCTGCAATGCAGGAAGGCTCAGACTTGAAAAGAAACATAACTTGAGTTGATTGCAGTTGGAGTGGAGTGATGTGGTTTTGTTTGTATGTAAAGAAACACAAGGATAGCAGTGCAGCTTTTAAGGCGTTATCCCTTTAGTGCCGAACCAGTGGGACCTGCTGGTATCACACTACATCCAACAGCAGACCGTGGTATCAGCATGATCCACCAGTGTGCCATGTCTCTGCAGGCAACAGCACTTTGCAGTCTTTGTTAAATGGAAATGATGGACTAATACACTAATACAGACTGGAAGATATCTGGAGCACATCTGGGCAAACCTTGCTGAAAGGAGGGCCATCTCTGGAGCTTCTGTAGGCTTCTCAATCAGCTTTCAAATATTACAAGGGACAGACTTGAAGGCTGTGGAAGACCAGCTGCAACATTTGACTACACTTAGTGTGAGGACTTATTTTGCTTGTATCTGATCAGAATTTCCTTTGCTGCAACTTGTCCATTGCCTCTTGTCTTTTCTTCTTGTATTTTTCTTATGTGTAACAGTAGGAGGCTTATGATTCTCAATTGAATTGGATGTATAAAAAGTTCGGGGTAAAACTTGTTCTTTTCTCAGTGTTACTAGAGNAGATGCATTTTCAGTTTTATATTTATTTTTATTTTATTAATTTTTAAAAAAATTAATTTAATTTTAATTTTAAGAAGTTTAATTATCTGCTGAGTTTAAAAGCAAGAGGCTTCACATCAAATTAGCCTAATTATCAGACTGTTGCATCAGCAACAGTGCCTTGAAACGGTGCAATAGATGGATAAGAGCAGAGGAGCGTGTTTCAGCTTTTGCCTTGTTAAGAAGCTTATGAGAACTCCTCTCTGAACGTAGGGAGGGTCAGAATGGAAAGTACTAGTTCACCCTCACAGAATCCATTACAGTGTCTTTGAACTGAGGAGTTTTGTTGATACTGAAAACACTTGGTGTTTGGCTGCTCAATCAGTAAAAATACATTGATATTCTGGAGCTCAACCATCTATTGGTCAGCCCACATAAGCTGTCTTAATCATCTTCATAAGATGCCAGGAGACTTGTTTGATGTTTAAAAAGCTATCCAAATAATGGCATGGAAATCTTGGGAATATATTTCTGATATCAGTCACTCAGCTGTGCTCAGAAAGGGTAAGAAATCTTGTTTTACAGAAACTGCTTCTCACTTTCCCTTAATGCTTCTCACTTTCCCTTTGTATTTCAGAATGCAACAACTTAACTCTGAACAGCAACACATAAGAGAGCATTTAACTCAATATTTAGCTCAGTCAAGCTTTTGAAAGTTTGTTTCTTCATAAAAGCATCATTTGGGGATTTTTTTTTCCAATTCAGGACAATTGCTTCATGCTACTGAGGCAGAAAAGGCGAAGATTTAATAATGCTGTCATTTTGGGAGTGCATACAGTGTCTGTATGAAGGCAGCATCATTATACTCAGTCACTTAATGCAACTCTGAGGTGAGGTTGGACTGCCAGGCAGCCCTGCAACAAAAGACAACACAATGTAAAGGACTTCTGCTATAAAAAGGTACATCAAGAATTTTATTTTTGTCTACTTAGTCCTTTCTCCCTGCAAGAGGTTCATTAGTCTCCAGTGGAAGATAGAGTATGATTCCTGCCTTTTAAAGAACGATGTCAAAGGGATAATTCTAGCTGCTTTTTATGCAGATACTTGAACACCTGTTTCTCCTTCATTTATCTGCCAAAGAAGATTAGTTCAGGATAACACCTACTGATTTTATGGATTACTGCTGTGGGGTTTTTGCCTCATAGTAATAAAGGTGAATAGCACAAATGGCTTTTCTATAGGCCTTAAGCAAAATTATATGTAACAAAATCATAAGATGTGTGGGTTGTATGGTAATTTTGGTTTAGCATTAAGCTAAATTTAAGATGCCATGATATGTAACTCTCATGTTTCTTCACAGTGTATCCGTTTGAAATGTACACCACCCCCTTGTTCTGTAAGCCTCCTCATTACTATGGCAAATTCAAATGTCTTGTAGTCAACTAGTTTCAAGGAACCTTGCAATATTTGCACATTATCAATGTCATCTTTTCCTGCTGTTTATTCCTCATTTGCAATTATAATAATTCATGATATTTCAGCCATCTCCACAGCAACTAATTATGATGGTAGAAATAGACTGACATCTATTGCTATTATGCAACAGAAAGAAGTGAAATTTCACAAAAATAAATCATCCTAATCTTTACAGAGGTAAAAAAGGCCAGGATAAAGTTGGAACAGGAGAATATTTAGGTAATCACTAAATGGTTATTTTTTCTTCACTTATATCTGAAATTTGAAGCTACAGCAGTAATATTTTGATTAAGGTATTTATAACAACATAATGGCATTTTGATAATCTTCAGAAAATTACTTCTAGGTAGTGTCACCTTTGATCAAACTTGTAATTGCCACAGAGCATTTATTTGCAGTATCTCTGTGGTTCTTTTGTGAAGTATTTGTCAAAATCTGCAGAACAAGTCGACCTTATTCTCTGTTAAAAAACCATCTACAGTCAGGTCATAACCCAGCACTGGGCGAAATTTCAGATTTCAGGTTCACATTCCACTGTCACTTCACATACTGCATTGCCAGAAAGCAATTAATAATAATTAAGATTTGTCCAACATGAAATACAGCACACGCTCTTGTACTTCCTAGAACTGAAAGAAACAAAGTAAAATAAAAGAAGTCTTAGTATTCCTTGAGACTAATGAGTGAAAATTCCTGAAGCCTGTGATGAAAAAGGGTTCTAAGCCCAGATGCCACACGAACTAGTAAGCTACTTTTGCAACCAGCCCTACACAGGCCATGAAACCTGAATTCATTTTTGTAATTTTAGATGTCAGTGTGTTGAACTCTGTATTATTTAACAGATCTGATTTAATCATGCAAGAAAAATCCCCTGACATGCGTGGTAAGGAGATAAAATTCAAGTTTTGTTCGAAGGCAAATCAGCTGCCTTTGCACATTTCCTGACAATGAGATAATTGAATAGTTCTGTGTGTTGGGATCAATGGTGTTTTCTCCTGATTCATTAAACACATGCTTTAAAAATATACTCCAGGACAGACATAGTAGCTCAAACTACTCATGGTAGTCCAGTATCTTTTCTTGTACTCAGTGGTTATGTTACATGCAAGAAGCAGGGTAAGCATCTCTTTATCTGGCTCCTGACTTAAGAAATCAGATTGCAGCACTCAGAAATTCATAAGCTGAAAGCTGCATCCAAATCAAGCCATGTGGATTTATTCTTTGTGTTGTTGGAACCAAATTTAGCCTTAATGAATATCACTTGCAGACAATTCCACAATGAAAAAAGCCACTGTACACAGAAGCACCTTTTTTGCAGTTGCACCCTCTGGCATTTCATGAGTGAGTGAATGACCGCTCATGGTGTTACAGACCTCTGCTGTGTTCCTGTTGACTTCTGTCCGTGCTGCAGCAGTGCTTGCTGCAGCGTGGCCCGTGGTGCCGGGGGCAGGTGCTGCATCTCTCTGTGCTGGCAATGGCCCCGACCTGGAGCAACGGGTCATGACCACACTGCATGAGGGCAGGGCCTCACACCACTGCCAAAGGCCGCCTCATGCATTCAGAAGGCAGAAGCCCTTCTGGCATGGGTTTCCCATCATCTCTGGGTCTGGAAGCATGCGAGGGCTGTGGGGATTCTTTGAAAGGCTATGCCAGCCAAGGAAGCTCTGTCTGGTGTAGCTCCCACCAGAGGGTGTGTAGAATTGTGTACTGATGTTGTCTGTCCTGTTTTGTGCCTTGATTTTCCTCCAAGGCAGTGGTCTGGTTTATGCAGTGCACAGCCTAGATGACAGTTACCATGTATTTTTGTGAATATCAAGGGAATTAGGACCTTGCTATAAAAGAAGAGATTACCAAAAAATGCAGTTCTGCTGTTATACTTCATTTCTCTGCAAGATAACCCATCCCTTTAGTCATGCTTTTTTCATTTTTTCATAACTTTTTTAGTTCTGATGTATCTTTTTGGTTTTGATGTATCTTTAGCTGTGGACAATTACACTAGCACAAAGGGGCTGTATTTATTTCCTAGTAATTTCGGATTTCTGTTGCCTTTTTTACTGCCCCAAGCATTAGAATGATGTTTTCAAATAATTCTCTGCAGAGTTTCCAAGCAGTATCTTCTGAGTGGGAATGACTAATATAGCTGTTAAGTGTGTAGAGTTAGGGCTGCCTTTTCCCAAATGTCTTTTTTGCTCTTATCAATGTTGAATTTTGTCACACGTCATTTCGTATCATAAGTACTCTTATAGCTAACTCTTATAGTTTTGACCTCAGCCAGCAAATTTTGTCATCTCCCTATTGTCAACCTTTCTAAACTGTGTTTTTGTGAAGACAGTGAGTAGTGCTACATCCTTCTGCTTATGTATGAGGCATTCCTTTTTGATTTCTACATGTTATTATTCCACCAGAGAATAATCACCCTTAACTAATGCAATTTTAAATCTTCCAATGACCTTAACATAAGAGTGTTGGAACTCTGAAGATGCCAACTTGGAACAAGCATCTTCATTCATTGACTTCTATGAACTTCCCACCTCAAACCCGGGATGATTCTTCTCTCATCTCTCTTCTGTTCCAGATCTCCAATTTCTAGCTTTATTCTGTATAACTATTGCTAGACCGGTGGTATGGGAACCAGGCTTACTGGTCTGTAATTCGCAGATGATTTTCAGACTCTAAAGAATAGCAACCTTCTATTTGCCATCTCTCAGTTTTCTATCTTATCTAGGTTACATGTCACAGTTACTGTGTTCATATTTGATTTCCTGAGGAATTCTAGGAAGAAAACTGTCTGGTCTTGGCAGTTTGCTGCTCTCCACTTTATTGATTTCTTTAAAAAGCTCTCTAAGTGACACTTAACTTAGAAAGACTTCCACAGCTCCTTGTAAAGAAGAGCTTCCCTCTGCACTTCTGCTGAAGCTCTTCAGGATTAGCACTGCTGTGAAAAATATTTGGCTTGTTTACCATGGCCTTTATCCTTCAGTACCATTGCTTTTAACCTTAGATCATCTGTGATTCTACCAATTTTCTGTTTCCTTTTCTACACAATGAACAGAAAAACTTTATTAGGTTCTGGAAAGCAGGGACATTTACACTGGAATACTGAGATATGAGACTGACAATATTATCTACATTTATAATGTGATTACACTGTAAGAAATGTCCAGACTATTATTATATCTCCTTCACTTCACTGTCCTTCCTGCCTATTCTTTTTCAAATTTGCTTCCTGTATCAGTACTTCAGTTCAAAACTGTTACCATCTAAACATGTTTTGTATCTTCTTCTCTGTCTCTGCATCCCAGACAAGCATCAGGACTATGTTTTTGCACACACACGAAAAGGACTAAGATAACATAAGAGTAAAAATGACTTATTTTCTGAGATAACTTCAACATTTGCTAGAGAGGAGCATAAAGCAATGTCATCATTGGTGGTTTTTTTAAAAATATCACTGTTGAAGTAATGGAATAAATCATACTACAAGCAGCATAGTGCATGTCAAATTCTCATGAAGCTGTTCTGCATTCATGTTACTGTAACTGAAATCACAGTCTGGTCTTTTTTCAGTCTGTTGATTCCAGAGGACTGCAATGTATAATGGAAAGTTTCCCTCCATCTGGGAATGTTATCTTTTCACCCTAAAGAAGCAAAAAAAAAAGTAAGACCAGGACTCTGAATGTGTAAAACATGCTGAAATTGCATGATGGGCCTTTACTGTAGTTTGAACTGTTATCAGCTACCAAGCCAGAAAGCAGACTGCACTATTTTGAGAGATAAGACGCTGGCATTAAAGACACTTTGGGGTTTTTTCAGCATTATGTACCAGCCAGCTAGTGCCATTGCACAAGCTGGAAATATCATCCAAATATAATTGCTGGATGGTGTGACAGCTGCAATTCAAGAATGTTCTTATTTTGGAGGAAGTGTTTGTTGCTTTGTGATTCAGTCATTCCTATAATCAAGCATTAAATGAATGATTTCCTGTTTGGCTCCTAACAGAGGTCTGTGTTGAAGGGTTGATGCCAGTTCATTCCAGTAACAAATGGATTTTTAATTTGTGTGTGCTTAGTCAAGATTTTCTGGGTGTACAACAGTGGCGATGATTTCTGAGAAGTATATGAAATATTCATAACATCTCTCTCAAAACGATGCTAAGTCAACTTCAGATTTAAGTAGGTATTTCTTAATCATAAGCTGTGCTTTGTGTCATTTATTTTTAGTAGAGGTACATGTGGACACAGATAAACAAGTCCCCATCTATTTTGTGTGTCAGTTTGGGAGGCTACGGTGTACTAATTATTCCAGTGTAAGTGGAAAACTGCAATTTACTTCAACAGTGTTTGAGTAATGTGCAAATATATTTTAAATTGTCTCAAATCCCTTTCTGGTGAAATAGGAACATCCAGAAGAGCAGGCTTTTTTCAGTGTAGCCAAAATAGGATGTTGTTAGGGAGTTAAACACTGGATTTACACATCTGTCTGGAAGTGGGTACCAGGCAATATGTGTTTGTAAAGTTACAGCTGTAAGGTAAACTGAAGCTGTAAAACTACACAGCAGTTGGCTGTTACTATAGAAAGAGTTGTGCTGCTTGTCTTACCGAGTACAGGTCTCTGTCAGCAATGTGATCCTCCCAGCTGGCAAACAAGGGGACCAAATAGTAGCCAGTAGCTTAGTTGTCCTCTCCAGGTGGTCTGTCCAAGCATTCTTTCTGCCTTCTTATCGTCGGCCTGCCACTGTTTTGGTTTTATCTCAAAGTTTTTCCCCCTTTTTCTATCCCAGGAAAGCTGACTCCTTCACCTTTAAAAGTTACTCTGGAGAACCCAGTTTCCTGACATCTGCTAGACTTCTTTATTTAAACTGTGCTCTGTATTTTGCCATCTGGAAGTGTTGTCTGATGAGGAGCAAATCCAAAAGCATCAGCTTCCTTGGGTAGTTGTATGCCATGTATAAACTCTGTTATGGAGAGAACTCTCCAGAGAGTCACAGGAGTCATTATCTTATTCAAGCAATGCTCACCATGGTTTTTGCTTTGAGGAAGATCTCTTGAACTATTATGCTGCAGAACATTGCAAATAGACATTTCTGCTCTTACAGATGACAGTACAGATCCCTTCTGCAGTATCATCATTCTGGGAACAAATACCTTGCAGACATCTCATCCAGGTCTTCACCCATTTGCTTTTAGCACAGTTTTTGTCTGTTGTACGTACAGAAATGTGAGACTGCAAGGTACCTAAAGCAAGGTAAAGTAAAAAAGCAGCCATTCCTTGGGATGTACCACTACCATTGATGCTCCTACTTACTTTTTTCAGATTGCTTCACTTATCTTGTCCGATTGCAAAGGTGTGATGTGTTGAACCCATATTGTTAGCGTTCGTTTGATACTGCAACTTCTGCATGTTGTTGCATGGAAGCCTGTAGGGGAAACCATCACTTGTGAAAATGTAAATGGATCTCCTACCATAAGGATTGGCTGCCTTCTGCTGGTGCTTAGGACGTAACCTCGTTGCAGTGAGAACTGTGGTGGTAATCTAAACTATGGTGAATTTAACTTCAACATAGCTATAGCTACATATGGTGCTGGTAGCAGCATGGACTTAAGCAGGGGCTATTCTAGCTGACTAGGTTTCTTGCTTGGATGAAAGCTTTCAAATAAGTCAGTACCACCCCCTCACTACTGTTTTTGATGCCTAAATTAAGAAGTCTCAGAGTGCTAAGTTATGGCTTTCCACTCTGCAGTCACACTGTATTTGCAGAGCCGGTGTACGGTAAGATATGCTATGTTACCTTGTTGCAAATTTCTTTAATTAAGATAAAGAATCTCCTTTTTCATTAAGCTGTGGAAAGCAATACCTGTTGGTGGCTCAGCTTTCCAGTTCTTGACCTAGTACTACCTAGGAACTCATGAAAACACTGTGCTACAATTCAGAGGGAAGAACAGGAAAAAATGTATTTTCTTCATTTTTTTCTGTATTCTGGTTGGCTTTCTGAGTATCTCTCTAACTTCTCAAGTGTGACTAGAAAAGCAATTATGTATAAAAGGTATAAAAATGTGAGTCTTTCCAAAATCCTGTGGATAGATTATCACAGTTCACTGACACAGTGGAGTTCTGTTTTGCTGTTTATTAGCTGGGCAGCCATGGGTGGTAACATTTTTCTTAACGTGTCTACAATCTTGTTTTCTTTTCAAATCCACTTTCTTAGGGGTTTTTTTTCCAAACACACAGCTTTTGTTATGTTTGTCAAGATTTCTTGTTTATCTCCTGTTTTCTTGCATTCATTTTCTGCCAGGCTCACTCAGCTTGGCCTGTGAAATCCATTATGTTGGGTTTCCTTGGATGTAGCTTGAAGTGAAGTTCTTTCCCTCTCAAGACACCTTCTTTGATTGGTTTTTTTCAGTCCTTCTGTATGAAAAAAAATACAGTCCATCTGTTCTTGGATTAGATTTCTGATTTCTTTAGTACAGACAGAATTAAGAAGTATCATGGTAGAGTTGTTCAGATATACTTTCTCTGCCTTTCCTTGTCTTTGCTGAATTTCTGGTTATATGCTATATTTCTGAGTTGTGTTACTGTATTGTGAGCTAACTTAGTGTGGTTTGCAGTATTTTGATTAGCTTCTGCAATTTTGTGTTTGCTGATTTGACTTTGCATCCACTTCCCTCCCAAGTCTGTCCTCTGGCAGTTTAGTGTAGTAATGGTCAGTACAAGTCCAGAGTTTTCTTAAGGCTGCTTTCACTTCCCCCGTTTTACTTTCTGTCTCAATCAGTAAGGAAGAAATGATTGAATTTTTATCTGTAGTTACCAGGTGTGCCAACTGTTATACCTCCTAAACTCTTCCAGTGAGTAACTAGGAATTTTAGATTTGATCCTGCACTCTTAAAGGAATTATTATTATTATATTTTTACTGTGTTTTTTCAAAGGCTTACCTGTCACAAATGAAGGTTTATCATGCTCCCAGTTCAGTGCTGCTAACTGGAAATGGACCATTGTCTTGAGCTGGTCTGAATTTGAGTGGAAGCAGGATGCCCTGGCATCATCTTCTCTATGCTTTTACATAGTCAT
This sequence comes from Dryoscopus gambensis, assembly GCA_013389985.1. NCBI lineage: Eukaryota > Metazoa > Chordata > Aves > Passeriformes > Malaconotidae > Dryoscopus > Dryoscopus gambensis. Next base: position 30,635 of record WEIT01022888.1, on the reverse strand, counting down.
AATCTAAAATAAATCTAGTTGTACTTGCAAGACTGGAAATGAAATAAAATTAATCACTTGGAGGGGAGTGGTTTAATTTTATTTTTGCCCCTTTTTCCTGTTATTTTATTTGCCTTGATCACAGTAACAAATTTTAAGTCTAGAAGGGTCATTTCCTATCCTAAAGTGGTGGCCCCTGGTCACAGAACAGGTGCTGTTAATGCTTTGCTACTGGTGTAGAAGGTGACACGGCAAGTTGTTTCAGCTTGTCTGTACCTCACTTTTCCACCTCTTTAATGATGATCTTGGTTCACTTAAAGAGTGTTTTTAGTTACATACTAATGTGCCATCAGTGCTGTGGTGTTCTTCTGTGTTATTAGTTTGTCTCATAGCACACGCCACAGAAGTTTTCCAAGTGATTCACATTCTGAAGCGAGTTTATTTGGTCAGCTGATTTGGAGAGGTACACCTATACACTTTTAAAAATCAAGCTTCACCTTTTATACCAGTCTGTTTTTCTCCTTCCGATGTTCAGAAGGAGACTACGTTATCTCATAGAATGGCAGTGCTAGGCTACAGTCAGAACAAGGAGTGTCATGGGCAGACACACAGACAAAAAGAGGCTCCTGATCCTGTCTAGGTAGTAATCTGTCTGAATTAGGTTTTGTAGATGGTACTGTTGCAGGAAAACCCAGGCTGGTATTAGAGATACTCAAAACTTCTGTAAGGAACTTTAAATCCCAAAGATTCAGAAACCTGTTGGAATATTTTTACTTTACTCAGGCTTCAAGAGACCTATGCATGTTTGAAGCCAATCAAAATTCATATTTAGCAATGAGCAAAGCAATACAGTTATTTCAGCCAAGCTATGTTTTGATATTGGTCTTAGCCCAAGCTCACAGCATCAGTGCTGGGTTTCATGCCACAGCTGTTAAGACAATCCCAAAATTAATGGAGCTCTCTGTGAGCTGGCACATCTACATCTTCCTCAGCTATGTCTAAGACTTTCATCTGCAGCAGCATTTCTTTTCTTAAAACTGCTCTGTTCAGTCAATTTGATTTCAGGAGTTTATCCAGCCCTATTTTTATGCATCTTTATCTCAGCTACTCACCCTTAGCTTTCTTTACAGCCAGTGAAGCCTAGCAGGCACTTCCAAGGTGCAGTTCAATCTTGTTTAGATTCTTACATTAGTCTGAGGTTAATCATGCCCAAGACTTGCTCTTAATATATAAGGAAGCCAACTCAGAGGCAGAAGCCCACACTGTAATAATTTGTATCAGCTGAATTCTGCTCCATTTGATTGTTAAGTCTACATAGTTGGGAAAATTTCAAGATGATGTAACATTTTTTAATACATAATCCATCACATTTGAAAATCTCTTCTTCCTTATAAATCCAAATAAAACATTGATGGTTATTTATCTAAACACTGTGCAAAGCAATTGGTTTGCTTGTTTCTAATTATTCACATCTGAATTATTAGCAAAGCAGATTCCTACTGAAAACAAGTATAATTGATGCACCAGAAAGCTTCTGCTCTCAGCTTCATCCTATAACAACCTTTGCTTTCTAAAATCAACATGAAAATTATAGTAGTCTTTGAAAGGAAGAATTCATGCAAAGCGTCCCCCAGTGCTTTTTCAGACAAAGGCCAAGGACAGCCTCAGAAGAAAGCAAGGTTAAGATCCAACTGGCCAGCACAGAGTGGGATTTAGTTTCAGTTGTCAGATGAAAAGGGCAGGACTTGTTTATTCAGTCCACCCCTTGGTTTAAGCAGAAGCATGACAATTGCTGCAAAGGAGGACAGTTTATTATTATCTTGTATAATAATATTTGTTATCAATTTATTATTGTGTCATATAGCTGCAGATTGGAATAGTTCATCTGAGATGGTTTTGTCTTGGAGGGAAGGATGGGAGGACAGAAAGGTTGTGTGTCCTGACTGCATAAATGCCTCTTTGGCTGGTTAATGGAGCAGCAGAAGCGCTTGGCGCAGAGGCAGCAGCGAACTTTGCCTTCTCAGCTGGAGGAGCAGCCCACAACCACTGCCATCATGGAGCACAGCAGCCTGTTAAAGGAATAAAGACAAAACTGTGTTTGATTTCTGGAATGGAGGGGCAGGAACTCCTCCTGACCTTGTCAAGGCTTTACTGATCTTAATGGGTCTGCCACAGAGAAAAACTCTGCTTGAACAGCAGAGGGGTGCTGCTCCTGAGGGACAAGTTCAAAAGTACCAGCTCAGAAACATTAATAAAAACATTTCCCACTGTTTCTTCATCAAAGCATAAAAGAAACAGCATACTGCAGAGCACACTGGCAAAATCTGTACACTTCTACCATAAAATACGCATAGACTCATTTCTATAAACTAGTAAATGAGAGTTTCTAGGAGAGTGGATGGATTTGTTACAGTAACTAGTTTCTGGCGTAAGTAGATCCCATGAAGAGGGCTTAATGATTATTTCTAATCTCCTGGAAGGTTGTACAAATGAAAAAAAATGAGGTTAATCACCAAGGAAAATCACTAATGAAGTAATACATCTTTTCTTAAATATTAATTATATTTCATTTTTTCCCATCACAGAATTTACACGGTTCTCATGAATCAAGGATTAATTCAAAGGTTTATATTTATCCTCTGCTGTGAATGGATTCCTCCTCAGTGAAGAGTGAATGAATTTATTTTATACCAGCTTTCTGCTTGAAGAGAAAAATCGTTCGTAAAAGAACTGGCAATCTTTGCCAGAGAAACCTGAGTAAAGAAAGACCGAGTAAAGCATTTCATTCTTCAGGCTGTTAGATCCTAATGAGTTCTGCATCTAAGTGCTTGTATTTTTTTCCCATCTGATCAGCAGTAGCATAGCAGGTTATGCGCTTAAATGCACGACACTTGTTTAGGAGGAAGATTTGTATTAAAGAAAGGCAGCATGTTCCATAGTTTTAGTATAACATCTGTTATTATCATTCAGTGCTGCTCTTAGCCCAGCATGCCCTTCCTCTAAATATCTTATTAATTAAACTGGCTTAGTAGGAAAATAATTAATACTATAAGTCCTGTACCTACTTAGAAAGGATTTAGAAACTTCAGCTTGAGGGTTGTGGGTTTTTCATTCTTGAACACAAGCAGATTACAATAGGGAGTACCTGAAAAGCCTATATACAGTCTTCCAAATATATCCAAATATATTCTATCTTTGAAATTCTGTGACTGCAAAAATAGTCCGCTAGTTTGAGAAGTCTTGGTCACTACTGGAGGGTCTTCCTCAGGAACTGTTTTGGAAGAGATGCTCCTGCTCTTCTTATAAATGTCCTGATAGCCCTTTTTAGCACCTGATTCCCCAAAAGCCTTAACTCCAGACTGCAAAATTACTGTGTTTCTTACCAGTACTATGATAACGTGGTGAAACCTCCTAGCCATGAAGTCAGTAGTAATGCTGCTACCTTGCATAACCAGCTCTTGACTGAGCAGGAGGGTGAGGCAGTGCACCCAGGTGCGTGCCAATGAATTTGTATGTAAAATGAGGATCTGTTACTTAGCTATCTGTGGTCAAGTAGAGAAACAGAATTTGCTTGTGCCTTTGTTCTGTGGGTAGTGCTGCGCTGTCTATATGCAGAAACTGCTGCTTTGCTGCTGATTCTCGCAGCTTGGTTTCCCACTGAAGTGCAAGTTCAGTTTGCTGCTTATTCTAACAGAAAATTACACTTTTTGAGACCTATTGGAAAAGGTGCTGGGTGCCACCAAATTGCTCTTTAAACTCAGTCAGAGCTTTAACAATTTCTTTGGTGGGAGAAGGCTCAGGAATTAGCTGCAGCTTGTTCTGGCTTTTTTTGGAAGGTCTGAGGGCAGCTATTCTTAAGGAGGAAGAGGGAAAAGCTTTAAATGCTGTACCAGAACAAGACCCCTTCAGCACAGGGAAAAGGCAGTTTGGGGAGCAGTTTGCAGTGTGACTCAAGAGTTTGATTGTTGGGCCTTTTTTTTCAAAAGCATATTAAAAACAGAGATCACTGATCATTGCAAGTCAGTTGAGGTGTCTACAGAACTTCTCCAAATGTGTTTAAGGCACTCTGGAAAATGCTGTGGCTGTTATGTTAGCAACCTCCAAAATCAAACTGCATCATGTGGCTGGTTAATGGGTATGGGGCCTTGTGCTTACGCAAAGGGACCTGCCTGTAATTCTGATCCATGCTGAAGTTCAGAGAGTATGTCTCTCCCTGGGGAGACCAGGGTTTTTCATTAGCTTCTGACTGTACATACTGGTCATCTTTGTCCCGAAGAATCGGTTCAAAACTGATTCTAAAAGCAGGGAAGCCTAAATTTATCCTATGGAGAAGAGTGAAGCAGAGCTGGCCTTGTTGATACTGAGCCCTAAGTATCTGGCAGCAAATAAGTTGCTATGAGCCCAGTGCGCCCGTATAAGCATGGCTAATTCACCAGATACGTGTGTCCCTGTGGGAACAGTCAACACACAGCAGTACCAAGAAAGGTTGCACCCTCCTGTTTTCAAGGAAGGAGAGAGGGTTTCCAAGCCTCTTTTGCTTTAAATCTGCCTTGGGCAGGCTGAGTCCCAGTTCATTTGTGTGTGCGTGCATCTGTGCTGGGTCTGATAGAGGAGCATATGGCAGAAGCAATTTGCCCTTGACTGTGCCTCTTTTTTGGCAGGCACAAGCATGTTTCTCACAGAGCGGGTGCAGTTGCAGCCACTCCTTCACATCACTTCTTGCACCCCTGGCTTGCTGGCTTTCAGGTCTTTGCCTGCGTGTGTGTCCTTTGTGGTGTTTTGGTTAATTGGACATTGTTTTAATTACTCCTACACTAAAGAAACATGTATTTTCTATCTGTCGTTTTGCTGCCTCAGTGACCGTAGTCTCCAAGCAGCCAATACAGAACTCGAGCTGTTCAGATCTGGTATAAATTGCAGTGGCTCTCTTGGAGTTTCCCTCCTATATATTTCTTTAGGGGAAAACACCCCTCCAGAGAAGAGAAGGCTCTATTAAACAGCTCATTTTTGCAATGTCCCAAACATCTTGATCTGCCCTCACCAGAGGAAGTGGCAAAGAAGCCTTGGCATCCATTCCCTTCCACAGCCACACAGTCCATGGCCATGTTCTTGGCCACATCTTCCCTTGGTTTGAGCCTTCGTGTTGCCTTCTTTCTTACCCTTCATTTTCCAGCTTCTGCACTAATTTCCTTTTTCTCCCTTTGTTGTCTCTAATTCTCCACAGAAATCAGAAATGCTTGGCTCATATGTCAAAATCAAGCAATGGTGTGCAGACATGCCCTCAAATCAGTCCATCTATTGCCATTTCTGTCAATAACAGCCACACTACAGCAGCAGACAGATTCTCTGGACTGCCAGTAGCCTTTATTTCAAGATGCTAAACTGCTACTGACTTGAAGAGGAGAAAGAGCATTTTTTCAAATGCCTTTAAAAGGCATGGAGCCTTTTAAAACAATAATTTCCCTTCTTTTCTATTTATATTGACCCTTATCCTTTGCTTACAGCTTTGGAAAGAAAAATGTCAATGAGGCAAAGCAGAGAGGAGCTTATAAAACGAGGAGTGCTGAAAGAAATTTTTGATAAAGGTAAGTGTTCTTCTTTTCACAACAGTAAATTGACATCCCATATAGTTTTATGGCCAGACGTTACACTAGGAACTGGGAATAGAGGTCTGAATTGCAAGACTGTGCAAAATAAGATCTCTGAACACTTCTCTTGACTTTGCCGTGGTCTGGCCCTCTCTGTTGGATACATGTGATAGTTACTTAGCAAATAAAAATGAAAACTAATCAGAAAGCAATAGAAATAAAAATCACAGCGACAGGCAGTAGTCACTGACTGCAAAAGAGCAAAGCATCCAGACTGGAGAAATGTAGTGGGTTCGTGCCTCTGTGTATTGCCATTGTCTGGCTGAGTCACTTTGGGATTAACTGTTGTGGAAAAGGGAAACATTTAAAGGTTTTGGATCCTGATGAACACAGAACAATGTACTTCCCCTTGAAACAGCTCAGAAGAGAAAATAATTCCTTGTTCAAGATAATTGATTTGTTGAGTTGGTATTGTTGAGTTGGTAGTGTCTTATTAGCAAAATGCCACTGTTTTACAAACATCATTGTTTTACACTGATAACACAATACATAGTTGACATCTGTGACATATATGTCTATCTTTGAGTGCAGCTTTTATTTATTTTGCTGCTTCCCTTGTCAATAACTAAGGCAATTAATTCAGCAAATTATATAAAGACATAATAAAGTTACCTCTTAATCACAATAGAACTTATGCATATGCATTTAAAGCCTCATTAATTTGAAATCTAAACTTTTTTTACAATAGCAGTACAAAATCTGGTAGAAATCAATAGAAGTTAGAAACTTGCACAGATATTAGAAGTATAGCCTGAATTAGGCTAAAGTATAGCCTAAAGAAGTATAGCTCTGAAAATTCAGGAGCATTTAAATCTGCTACCTACTTTTTACTCTACCTTATCAAGAATTTTAAAATTTACTAACTCATACTGCTAATTTTTTTAAGTGAAAAACAACCAATAACAGCAAAAAGATGCTTATCATTAAGTTTTACAGTTGCTACCAGTTATGTGTTGTAGTGTGCTCTCACAATGACCTGCTGGCTTAGAAGTCATCCTAGATGCAACTTCAGAGTAAAAACAACTCCTGGCAATGGGTTTGCCCTTCTCACTGCTTTGTGTTGTCCACGTTTCATAGTGTGACTCAGATCGGACCCAGCAGCCAGCAAGGCGTGGTCCAGGCTGTCACAGCAAGTGATCAGTGCCTCAGGCAGCTCAGAAGGCAGCTTTCAGTCACACCTCTGTCCCGGGTGTGACCTCTTTCATCCCTGCCTCACATCCCACATGTAGCCGCCTTCTGAACCATCCCTACATACACCTGAAGGCATCCCCAGAAAAAATCTTTTCTGTGAAGTCCAACTCTGCCGTCCATATTGAAACTTGGGGAGATTCCCCTTGTACTACTATCAAAACACTACAGTTTTTTCTATTGATGAAATAATGATGCAGTTTGTAAACGTCTGTGTCATCTTGTGAAGCAGATACTAAGTTGTCTGGAAGTATTTGAAAGAAAGAAAGAAATTCCTCTTTATAGTAATTTTTCACCTTTACAAAGCTGATATGAAAAGAAAGAGGTAGGGCAGAGAAGGAAGTGGTAATACACAAGAATAACAGCAGTAATCTAATAGCTGTGATGATACAAGTGTATGGACAAGGCAAGATGTGTAGAGCAAAAGCATTATTTCCTTCAGTGGTGTAATAATGCGAGTAATTCTAATAAAGGATGTATCTCACTGAGAACCTTAAGTGGAAGTAACATTTTCTTGGTAATTCCTGTTACGTAACCTCTAATCCTTCAAGAAAACAGCAGACCTTTAGCATTTCCTAGCAGAACGCTTTATTTGATTATCATAGCACCTTCCATGCCAAGAGGCATCTTGCACAGACAGTAGGTGTAAATCTCTTTGTATCCCTTTCCTAAGAGGTGGGCAAAGCAGGCAGAATCAGCCTATGAGTAGTTTTGGCTTTTTCTTTCTTTAAAAACCCGTACTGATCAAAGGAAACAGTGTGGACAGACTGACCCAAGAACAAAAATTCTTGCCATGTGCTTAGTGTTGGTTTTGTCATATCTTCTATGCTGAAGAAAAGCATAATTAGCTGGTTTGTTTGCCTGCTGTTTAATGTGACACTCTGACCTGTTTGTTTCAGGATTTACTGACTGTTCAGAGGACTTTGTGTCACCTAGCAGGTGAAAGTTATCAAAGTGCAGTAAGTCACAGTATTCACACATGGGGAGTGTCACTGCAGTCCAGCTGCTATATTTGGAAAACAAGAAATGCTGTTATCACTTCAGTGACCCCCACACTTAAATTACTCAAGTGGAGCTGCTCCAGACTGAACTGCAGAGCGCTCTTTCCGTGCTAAGGGCCACACTCATGACAGAATCAGTTTCTGTTATCTTCCATTTCCAGGGGTCTGTGACTTGAGTATTCTGAAAATGTAGGCAAAGGTTATCATTTTTTGAAATACTCTGTACTTTTGGAAAATAGTAAGTTGAAGAAGTATCTGATGAAGCTCCTGCTGTTCTAATAGTTTGTGGGCAGGTAGTGCTGAGAGGTTAAAAATACCTCTTCTACCTGCATCACAGAACACACCTCAACATTTAGAAAAACTCACATTTTTGCTGTGCCATTGCTCCTACACACAGATACACACCTAGATTTTCACATGAAGGTGTAACCATCCCAAAAGCATCTGTCATTAGAATTGCCCACTGTTTCATGCTGCTGGTCAAAGAATTAAGTCTACTTGTAGTATTTTGATACCTCTTCTTCTTTCTGAATGTAGATGAGGTTGTCTGTAGTGAGAAATTTCTGAATATGAGTGTGTACCAATTACTTACTCCAAAGGCAATGGTGCAATGGGCAGGGAAACATGGGCAGTCCTCATCTTTTATATTCTTGTATTTTTATACGCTCTATCTAATCAAAATGATGGATTTAGACTTAAATTTCAGGTAACCTAAGTCCTGACAGGATTTGGACATGTTGCACATACGCACTTAGGCAGATTTTGTGACAGTATGTGAGAAAAAACTTGAAGAAGTGACTTTGGTAATGCAGCAAGGATGAAGGCATGGCAGCCTTTGGAGAGCCAGTTGTGCTGCAGTGAAATTGGAAGGTTTTGCACTTCTCCTGAAACAGCCTGTCTCAAACTCCCACAAAATCAGGGGTCTGCTTAGGGACTGAAATTGTGGAGGATCCCAGCTGCTGTGCTAAGGTAGTTGCCAAGGCTAGAAAACAGTTCCAGAGGCAGGTCTTGACCACATGCAAGAACACTCAGTTTTCCGTTCCCCACCCTTGGGGTCATGGCAGAGAAGGACAGTGAATTTTACTCTGCCCTTCCTAGCCTTTGGCATCAAGAATTCTTGCTTGGACAGTTTACTTGAGAGCAGACAAGTACAGAAGGAGACAACCCAATCCAGAAATTAAACCAGAATTTCAAATTGTCCATTTTTACTTCCATAGCCATTCTTCTGTAGAAGGAATGCATGAGCATGGCACTTTTTAGACATGCAGAAAGTTGCATAGTCCAAGGTATTCAGAGTAAAAGACACCATGAGAGGGTAGGCAGAGCTACAACAGGAGGAACACAACAGGACTGGTCTGTGTCAGTCAGCATGATGCACTGTGGGCTGCTTCACACCAGGCAGTGTTTTTTAAGTACCTGAGGGTGGAAATGGCAGGTTTGTTCAGGAGTACAAACCACGCTAGGAGCCACAGGTTTTGAACACATCATCTATGTATCTGGGCCTTCTCCCCATGCTGTTCTTTTCACATGCTAAGGTGAATCAAAGTGTTTGGGTAGAGTCCTCTGCATCAGAGAGTTTCCTCTGAGGGCCTGTTTCTTCAGTGACTTCAGGTATGCAGTCTCCTGAGAAAGAGAAGAGCAGCCTTCACGTGCTCTCTTGCTCCAGAGATCAAGCTGCTCCCGTGTGGACCCGTCCAGTTTCATGCTCAGCTGATGTTATTAAAGCTCATGGACTTAGGGGAAAGTCATTCTCCACTAAGTAGCACCAGACTCTGAAAACAGCAAAGGATTTAGCAAGTCTGAGAACAAAAGATTACATATGTTATCACTGTGCAAAATTAACTTTAAACTCATAGCCGGTTCCTGAAAACAGATCCGTTCATCTATGTGTATGTAATAATTGCATTACCAGGACTCTTTTCATTTGTATGTCAGCCAACTGGAATAGCTTTAATACTTTGAAAATAATAAGTAATTTGCCTTTTATATCTGGTTGTCAAGCATCTCTGATGCAGGATTAATTCACACTAAGATACTCTTCCCTCTACAAATTATTTTGTCCGCATCTTTGATCTGTTTGCTGTACTTGAGCCACTCCCATGTAGCTCTTCTTAAGTGATACCTAATTTAGGGTGTATATTTCAGTCATGATTCTGTGCGGCGTCTGACAATTTCTTTCAAATCCAAGGACAAGTTTTAGACTCTAAATCAAGATTAAAGATATTCAGATGTAAGATTTAAAAAGGTTATGCTGTCAGCCCAGAAAGCTGCCATGCTTTAGTATGATGAGAAAAGATAGAAGCCAAAATTTTATCTTATATTTTACTTTTTTTGCAATCATAAGTCTTCATGGGTCATTCAAATGGTGTTTTCTTAAGTCGTGCTAATATACCTTCAAAAGCACATAGCCCACTTAAGACAGTAGAATTTCAAGATGCTCAGCATATTACAATAGGCATCTCACATAATGGAAAATATGTAGTCATCTGTCCAAAAAGCAAACGTTACTGGGTTTGTCATGCATACTTTTCTCATAGTTACAGTCAAATTTAGTCTGAATTAACGCACTGAATTAATGAATATGTTGCTGGACACAGTCACTGCCTTTCATTCAAGAAGCAGATGCTCTACATAAGAAACAGTTACGTTCTTGCATGAAACCAGGTAACTGAGAGAACAACAGTCTAAACCTGTCTGAAAGGGAGACAAAGCCAGCACAGAATACACAGCATTTCTACCCCAACAGCTAAGTCAAAAAATGTTCAATACTGGCTGAACTGTTTTTTGATTTTTGCTGCCTAGGGAAGTAAACAGCTTTGTATAGAATGACCACAGCAGTTAGAACAGAGGCCATGCTGCGAACACTTAGCCAAAGCCTTTAGCTTTGATTTATGTTGCCACCTTTTAGCCAGCTCAGTTGATTGCTCTCAAAACCATGGGTCAGGTTTCAGTCTAATATGATGTGACTGCATTACCATAATAGTTCTCTGGGTCTCCAAAAAGCCTCCAACAAAACCAAGAAAGTCAAGACCTTGGTATTTATAATAATTCCAAAATAAACAGGAGACCATCTTCACTCACTTTAGAGAAGCTTTAATTCTGAATAGCTATCAGCAAATGTATTTTCAGACTTGTTAATTGCTGTGTACTAGCACTAAAATGAGACTTAACTTTTTTCTCTTTTCAGTATTGGTTCCAAAGTGGTTTGCACATCTTAACCCTAGCAGGGGAAAATGTACACTGATTTGACTGAGGTACATCTCCGCAGAGTACACTGAGTGGTAGTATGGCTAATCAGTGGTGTCCAAAAATCTAAAACCGTATTCTGAAATTCTGATTTCATTTTAAAAAGTAATTTAAATGCTTAGTAAAATTAGGTTCTGCTTATTTGCCTGCTGGTTTTTAGTCTTATAGGTCACATTTCAGTTGTATTTTCAGGCTTCCATTTGTAACCATAGGGGCTGAACACTTTCCTTTCTAAAACTCTAATTGTGATGTCCATGCAGTCATTGCCTCCAGGTACCAGAGTGCTGTGCTTAACAAGTTCAGAGATAAAAATCCTGCAGGTTGACACTCTAGAGAATTCTCTATTCTAGAGAATAATCTGAATCCTTTCTTCTGTTCTTTATTATTTCTAATGTGAAGTGGTGTTTGATAGGAAAGAAAATGCCAGCTGCTGTCACAGAAATTTTGCTCAGATAGAGGAGATATTATTAGTAACTGTAAAAACAGTCTTTCTAAATGAAATCTGATGTATCCCAGTATCAAGACCTTACGTCAGGCAACTATAAAAATTATTCTCTCCCTAACATAAAATGTGATTATTTGTATGTAAAAAAGGGACATACTCCTGTGATTTTGCTTGTGTCCTTTATAACATAAAAGTTGGTGTAGGGAAAGCTAATAATTCTAGTTACTGAAATATTTTATATTATATATGGTATATGTTAATATTCTGTAAGAAAACTTCATATCTTCAGTTCCAGCTCACTATCATTCCTGACTTCCCAGATTCAACAGAGAGAGGGAAAACAGATTTTTTTTTGCCTTGTATGGGACTGCAGGTCCACATGGGTCCAGGATGGTCAGGAACCAACTAGCTTAGACCATGGTTCATAATGATCATCCCAGCATAGAGCAAAAGATCAGTATAGATATTTGACATAAATTATATGTTACCCCAGGCATGCTACCGGCATGACTGATGGGCTCAGCCTTGGTCAGCAGTAGCTCCATCAGACATGGGGGAAACTTCTGGCAGCTTCTCACAAAAGTCACCCCTGCAGCCACCCTGCTATCAAAACCTGTCCACGTAAACTCAGTGCATATATACATTGAAGGTCTCAGTCCAGGTTCCTCATTTGAAAACAATCTAATGGGGATAGATTTCATTTAAAATTCTGTCTGCATCTTATTTATGGGGTTTTTTTTGTCATTCTTCTTTCCTCCAACTATGATCAGATGGAGAACTTTCCATACCAAATGAAGAAGGAGCTTTGGAGAATGGGCAGCCTCTGGGCTCCGGGCTGAGCTCCAGTCAGGTGTCCCTGCCAGCCCTAGCAGAACTGGAGTCAGTCCCAGCGTCTGTGGAACCCTGCTCATATGAGGTGCTCCCAACCACAGAGATCATGGATGGGACAGGTAACATCTCATTTACGTTATGGTGTAGATCCTCAAGGCTGTTTGAAACAAGTTTTTGACTTCTAACATTTGGTGTTTAGCCCTAAGAAATCCTTGTCAAAATGAAGGTCTTCTGGTGTAGAAGGAGGTGACAGCATAGAGATTGTCACTGAATGCTCCACGATAAATTTTGACTGACATGATGTAAAAGTAACCTCTACTGGTAAGCAAGTAACCTCTCTTGGAGTAAGGCAAAACTCCTGGACTTTGTGAACATGTAAAAGCAGGTTTCCAGCTCTCTGTCTACATTTCAGATGTGCCAGTGAGCTCTAGAGCAGAGACCTGACGACATGTTTGAACCCTGGGGTACAACATCGTGCCCTCTATCTGCCACGTTTTGCTGGGTGATGTTCACACCACACATCTGTCAGTAATTAACACAATCAGCTGCCCTACCCTGGGTGAGGCTGGCTACTCTTCTTCCCCAGCCCATGCACAGAGACTGAAATGCTCTACATCTAGGTTAGCTCCTCTTTCTGCATCATTTTTTGCCGCTGAGAGTTGTGGACAAAGGTCAAATGAGGAAAAGTGAGCAGTAGAAGTTGTCATCCATGATCTTATACAGCTATGCAGCCTTTTCAAAACAGAGTAGGCCCCGTGAGGTGCTTTTTTACTTTTAACAGGGTAAGTTTATAGACCAGCTACTAACATATCTGGTCCTGAGCAAGCTGTGGTGACAGACCATCAGAGATCTGACATTATAAAACTTGATTTGTGTTACAGATGTGGGAGTACCTCCCAGCCTGACAGAAGGGAGCTGGCTTCTGTCAGAAGTAATGGGAAATTTGGCTGTTGTGTAGATGTGTGTTACTCTTTCTCTTTTACTTTCTTTCTTTCTTTCCTCCTTTCTACGTTATACGATGTTTGAGTGAAATCAATGGGTCATTCCTAATCTGCGTTGCTGCGCTGCTTTTCTTGTCTGACTTCGGCTGTATCTGCTGCTGCTTTGCTCGTAACATTGTTGCGTCTGTGATGTGGTTGTGTCCTCCAGTGTCTGAAGAGAGCCCCACATCCAATGAATCCGGCGTCCTCCTGTCCCAAGATCCTACAGCTAAGCCAGTCCTGCTACTTCCCCCCAAAAAATCTGCTGCTTTCCCTGGAGACCATGAGGACACCCCAGTGAAACAGTTGTCCCTCCTCAAACAGCCCCCTGCCCTGCCTCCTAAACCTATTGCCAGGATTGCCAGCCACTTAACTGGTAAGTAGGTATTCCTGGACCCTCAGCACCACCATTTCCCTTATAGGAAAAGCTGCCTTCGTAGCAAGGTTCTCAGTGTTCTTCCTCTTACTGTAACCCTGTTTGCACTTGTTGTGTGTGCTGGTAATGTACGTGCCGTACCTAGGGCAAGGATCGCGAAATCTTCAGACTGCACCTTCATCAAGGTTGCTCCAGGGCACTTCCCCTCTCAGCTATAATCACCTAAGATCGCTGTGGCATTTCCTAACCCTCCTCACTCTTATTCATCAAGACTTACCATCACCACTGAAATTGCAGGATGTGCTTTGATGGGAAAGGAAGTATCAGAAAAATACTAGGATATCTTTAAATGCCCTTAATGAGGAAAGGCATGAGAGTTGAGGGGAAAGGGAGAGTTTTGATTTCTCCTTTTGCCCTTTGTTGTTTGTCCCCTCAACTGCCATATGGGCAAGTGCCCCTCCACACACCCTGTATCTTTCCATATGTTTGTCTTGCCCCCCTGATCCTTACACAGGCAGTTCTGTCCCATGACTTCCTGCCATTTTGCCTTAGTGCTTACAGTGTCTGCCAAACTGTTCCCCCTTTCCACCCCTGCTCTGACTATTCCCCTCCCACTGGTGAGTCCAACTCCAATTCCCGATGACCAGGATTTTGATGTCCTGTGCTTTATGCTGTAGTTTACCTCTCACTGCATGGAAAGTAGCAACAGTAAACACACAAGCTCTGTTTTTTGTTCCACTTGTTTTCACAAGTGTCCAAGCTCTTTGGGATTCAAAGTTCTAGGTAGATGTGGAAAGAGGATGGGTGTGTCTCCTCCTCCCAGTCTCTCATTTCGACTTCTGAAGCAAAGGATGGCTGTATTTATGCAGACCAAAATAGGTTCCCTAAATGCTTGCCTGCACCTTTTGAACAGTCTGCTCATAATTGCAGCAGGAGGCAGCACCTCAAAATCCTGAGTTAAACATGTGGTGTGGTTCATCTTTGTAATGGGAGAGCTACCGGTCTTCCCCCTGGGTTGATCTTGTTTTAATGCTGCCCTGATATTTTCAGAGCTGATGTGACAAATGGTCTGCCCACATTTATAGATTGTAGATTATTTTTTTCCAGACAGTTAATACCCATTTTATTCAGGTTTAATATCTATATCAGGAAAGACCTCATTAGGAAAGAACATGTTCTGGTTTTCTCTCATCTCTACGTAGTCTCTTCATGTTTCTGTTTGGATGACCACACTTTTTTGTCCTGTATAATTTTGTACATTTTATGTGAAACCTCTTTACTTTCTTACCTGCCAAAATCTGCACATAATGGTTAATATTTTGCCTTTTGCTACAAACTGAGTGGGCAGTCCTGCAGCCTGCAAGGCCAGGCAGCAGTATTAATGGCTTCACCTAAGGACAAAACCAGCTTCCTATGATCTCCCATAAAACTCTGTCCCAATTATAAGAAGTTGCTCAGAAATGAGGCCAACATGGCAGAAATAAAAATATAGGAATAGCATAGGAAAAAAACCTCAGGTACTAAATGTCCTTTATTCATAAGCCATTCTTTTGTTAGAGATAAAAGAAGAATCAAAGCATGAGAGCTTCTGGAGTAGTTTTGTTTTTTCTGCAGCTGCAAATTTTCTGTGAAGTAGAATCAGGCTCAAATTATCAGCATAAGTGAGTTGCTTGATGGTGATGACTTTCCTATGAAAGTGAAACAGAACTGTGACTTCTCTTACTTTGTGGTGGCCTTCAGTGGTGTCTCATCTAGTCCTATATAAAGTCTTGTATGTGCATATAGATAGACTCTTGTACATGCATATACAGAACCTTCAGGGTAAAGGAACAGAGATTCAAATTTAGTCATAGAGCTGTAATTTAATTGCCAGTTATTCCTGCTGGAACTGAAACCCTCATTTTTACATTCCTTATAAATAAAAGTATTAAGCTTCTTCTTAAGGGTCCATTTACTTTGGTGGTCCAAAGGATATACGTGTTGCTCAGTGCCTTGTGTTCTCCACTGGTAATTATATTAGCTGTGTACAGTCTTTGGAAATGAGCAATCAATCCTAATGAAGCATCCTCCTCAGTGAGAAGCAGAATTAATGCTATTCTTTTTCTAATTACTCCAGAGACATCCTCAGCTTGTGAGTGAGAAAACAAGCAAAATCTGAATTCTGGCATTCAAAATGAAAACTTTTCTGTTTGTGCTGCATACACATTTTTCTACTGAAGAATTTTTGAAAAGGTTGAAGGACAAATTAAGACTTACCAGGCATGGTGGTGGAGAGTGACAGAGGTTTAATGGTCTGATAGCTCTGTTTAAGAGACTGTGAGAGGAGATGTGATCCTGTGAAGGGTTCAGGTGCACATGTGAAAATGCAGAAACAGCTCAACTTCTGTCTACATATATATATGTGTATGTGTACGTAAGTGTATCTATTTAATAGAAACATATTTTGTACAAACATATATTAAAAAATCACTACAGACATGGTCAGAGGCAAAAAAAAAAAAGAAAAGAAAAGAAAAATATTTTAAATACAAACCTTGAGGTCGGACCACCTCTTGCTGTGAAAATATTCCAAAGTTATTCAAAGAGTTATGCAGACTGACTTACACGGTTTGACAAAGAACTTTTTACAGGTTTTAGAAATGGAAAAGAAACATTCTTTTCCTCTGAAAGTATTTTGAACCGTCTCAAATCTCTATTCCCCTGTGCCAAGACAAAGATTGGCCTTTCAATTGATAAGAAATGCACATAAAAGAGCGGGCCTAAATAAACACGTAAGAGCACATTTATTTTGTGGAGAATGAAAAGAAAAAAAGTCCATTTTAAAGATGAAAAAATAGATAATTGCCTCTAGCAAATATAAATCACACAGCCTTGGCAGCCTTCTCAAGGCTGAGGCTCTGTAGGGATGGGTCAGTATAGAAACAGGGCCAGAGCCAAGAGCAGACTGCAGGGCAGTCACTGGGAGTGGTGCCAACACCGCTGCAGAAAATGCTCTATGCTCTTCCTCACACCATGTCCTGTGGTCTTGATGGTGCTGCCTGCTCAGGGAGCGTCCCTGTCACAGCACTGGGTGTGAAAGTGCCTGCGTAGCCCTAGAAGACAGGCAACTCTAGGAGAAAAACATGAGCCTTAACTGTTTTGATACTGCTGTTTCACTGCTCTGCATGTCCTGTTGGCCCGTCGCCTCCTGGTGAGCCTTCTACTGGTTTTCAAACATGATTAGTATTAGATGCACAGACAGAATTTCTTTCCTTGTTTTATTTCTCCAGTGTCCATGTGCAGAACCCAGGCATTTAGGACAACACTTGTAGCTTCCTTCACTGAAAATTTTGGAAGAGTTGAAATAATCACCTGGGACCAAATTTAATTGGGGTGCTGGGATAAAGTCCCCAGATTATCATAAAACCTTTAATGGCCAAGTGACAGGAGACTAGGCATGGTTGATTTGATAAACCCCAGTGTTGTAAAGTTCCCTTTGATCTTGATTCATTAAGCTGTTAATTTTCACCAGCACAGATAATGTTTTCTGAAATTAATTAGATATTTTCTGACTGAATCACCAGTAACCCATAAAATCTCCTAAAACATCAGAGAACAAAATATGTGCCACTAAGATGGGATCTCAGTAACACCTGAGTGTATTTGAGCCCAAATTTATCCTAATATTAGAACAAGGTGTAGCTTTGTTTGTATCTGGCCACTTATCTATTGCATTTAAGCTGTTTGCATTCTTTTGCTTTATTCATTCAGGATTTTAAAGAGACACACAGCACATTTTTAGTTTATTTTTAGATATTGTGCTTTCTAGTTATGTCTGAGTAGTGTCAGAACTAATTCATAAGTAGAAGCAAATATTTAACAGGATAGGAAGTGTTAAAAGTCCTCAAAAGTTAGTTCTTACAATGTAGACAAGACAAGGATGGGGTTTGAGAACAAGAATGCCTGGGGTCCTGCTGCCTTGAGGCAACTGGTTATTAGTGACAGCTTTATAAAAGTTTTAGCAACTACAATTTGTCCAGTAAATACTCTGTAGTATTTTATAGTGCACTAGTCACATATGTGTCAGAAGACTCCTCTGTAGATGAGCCCAAGACATAATCCATGAGCTTCCTCCACTGTGACATTACCTCCAGCTGCCTGCTCTGGAAGGCTACATTCATGGAGACGGGTTACATTCACGTGGGGGCAGTGGACAGTTCTGTCACTGTGTGCTCAAGGGAGAAGCAGCAGAGCAAAAGCAGTTCTCCTTCACCAGGTTCTCACGGGAAATGGGACTCTGATGCAGTTTCTCCCTCTATACTTCCTCTCTGTGCTGCTTCCTGGAGAGGAGTACCTATCACATACAAGCATCAGGAAATCTTCTTGTCTTTGAAACCTTCTTCAAGGCTCTGCACAGGAATTCATACAAAGCAATACTTCTCAACCTTTAGGCTAATCATGTCTTGCTTTTGTTCTCCAAATTCACTCCTGAGCCTTGGATGCATATGTGGTACAAAAGAACAGCAAAGAATTTCTGTCTCAAATCTTCCCCCTGAAGACATGGCTGCATATCTTGCTGTAGTCAGCAGGAGATGCATGGAAAATCTTTGAGAACAGTTTTTGATTTGTCTTTATGAATCTGCTCAAAAACTCACTGAAACATGAAAAGAGACTCCTACCGCTTAGATACAAGTGATTACAGGAGAGAAGGCCTGAAAAAGTAAAAGCTACTTGTCCAAATGGTGCCAGCAAATGTCAGGCCCATCACCTCATTTCTACTATGGAGCTCCCTCAATGAGCCACACTGGTTTTTTCATTATTTGTTGAGTTTGGGGAGTTTTTTGCATATTATTTTACAGAATTAATTATTTCAAAGGAATTTAAAAAATATCTCATTAAATTCATGACAAGTTGTCTTACTTGTACTAAGTACAGCGAATTACTTGTAGCACATAGTACAGCAAAGGTCACAGTACAAGGTCATTCAGGTGAGGAAGAACCTCAGCAGGTCTTTAATCCAACCTGCTGCTCAAAGCAGAGCCCAGTATGGGATCAGACCAGGTTGCTCAGGCCTTTGACCAGCTGGGTCTTGAAAACTTCAGAGGATGCCAGCTATACAACCTGCCTGGATAAACCTCCACTAACTGGCTCTTCTCATGGCAGGGAAGACATTTTCCTTATAATCCAGTCTTGAACCTCTTTTGTTTCACTTTCGTCCACTGTCTTTCCTCCTCCCACCACACACCACGGAAAAGTATCACCTTATTGATAACCTGGCTTGTCGCTACTGGGAGGCTGCTGTTAGGCTTCCCTCCACAAGCTGTCTTTTTTGCAAGCTGAACACACCTCAGTCCCTCAGGTGCTCTAGCCCTCAGCCACTACAGTGACCCTGTGCTTGACTCATTCTGCTTTTTTGATATCCTTCCTGGTGGATACTAAGCTTGCAGTAGTCTAGATACAGTCTAAGGACTGCTAAATAGAAGGGGATCCTTCTATCAACAGAAGAATCCTTTGATCTGTTTTTTCTCATAGCACCCAGGAGTCTGTTGTCCTTCCTTGCTGTCAGGGTACAACGCCGGCTTACATTTGGCAAGGAGTCAAGAAAAATCATTTCTGCTACTGGCAGTATAGCAAACACAGCCAGCTCTGCCACAAGCCCATGATTCCCAGGCATGTCCTCTTGTTGATCTGGAGCAGAATTTGAAGATTTTAATAAGTATTTCTACAATCCCTGGCACAGCAACATTTACTGCCATACATCCAGGAGTTTCTAGCACCCCATCTGCAGCAGTTGTATCTTCAATGTGTGCTGACCAATTCTCCAGCCATGTTCAGTGACTAGGAAGCATCAGATTTGGTGTACTTGGTGCACAGCTCCAGTGTACCACTAACACATCAGAAAAACCATATAGGAGCAAACCTGTGCAAGAAATAAACATACGTTTATCTTGTGAAAATCCCAAAAGAAATGCAGTAACTATAGATTTTAGCAAAATTATCTGTATGGAAAGGGTAAGGGATGGCCTGCTTGTCAAAAGTCTGATGTGTGGCAAATATTGTGGCATCCACAACTGTCTTTTAAGTAATTGATTGTCATCAAGAGTGGAGAGGTTGATGTCTTAACATCTTTTTCATCAATTCTAGCATACAAGTTATTACACAGTGCTGAGTGGTCACAACCCCACTGGGAACCAACATCTTGCAAAATTGCTCATTATTCTCTTGAGCATGAAAAACCTCAGCCAGAAGAGATTAATCAGACTTGCACACCTGGCTTCACATGGTTTGCTTCTTTTCAGTTATGAGTGTTTTGTGTGATGATTTAAGACTCTGGTAATGTTTCGCTGAGAAGACACTTATCATAGATCCCTTGTTCTTATTTCCCCTGTCCAGCTTCTTATTCATCTACAGATGCCCATGTCTGATGTATACTCCATGCTGAAGACAGTAATTGTTACCACCCCAGTTCATAAATCATGTGCATTGTGAAATTAAAACAAACAGAGGAAAGAACTGTAAAATTTGGTCACCTCACTCTTACATGCAGAGAGAAGTTGTTTTATCCTTTACTGTAGATGACAGTAGCACAGTTTCCAACAGCATGCCCTGAGCTGATGGATTTGGGCAAGGCCCCACTTGTTCAGCACAGTCACTGATCAGACTGCACATTAAAACTTGCAGTACCAAGGTCTCCATTACTGGTGTCAGTGAAGATACACAGTTACATTTCCCAGCAAATGGATCAGACTCTCTTCCCATTGTGGTCATTCTCCTTTTAACCATTTTATTTAAACAAAGTAGAATTCTCCTGAAGGTGAAGGGCAGACAAGTGGATTCAATGCCTCTGGTTCATTTCCAAGAGTCTGTTTTTGTATTAGAACCATATTCAGATAAGCTCAACAGCCTGGGTGTAACACAGTCAGTCTGAATAAAGACATTAGAAATAATGGGCAAGATTTTTGGCAAGTGTCCAGTGGAGTCACCCAGCACTGGTACCATTGAAAACATGTTGATGTGAAGCATTTGTTTAAATTTAAGTGGAAACTAAGGGTCCATACCTTTATTGTGCAGAGTCAAAACCAGAGCATGCCCATCTGATTCATGATGGAATGAATATGTGGCTACCCAGGATAATTAAGCTAGATTTGTTCTCCTGTGCAATTCCAGAGCTGCAGTGCCTGTGCCACAACTCTGCTACATGAATGCTTGCATGAGAAAAGAAATTTTCACTATATTTAGAAGAAAGAAAGAAGGATCCCTGTTTGCTTTATACCTGAGCTATTTGACATGTCTTGCTCACTTCCAGCACACAATATTGCTCTGATCTTCAGGATCACAAAAGGCAGCAAACCCAGATGAACTTCCAGTTATTCTTTTGCCAAAAAGCAAGAGATGCCTGCAGTTGGGATCTCTTTGAATTCACCATTCCATTAAGGATGGCTGCCACAGAGTGATGGGGCATCCAGGCACAGGCACTGTCAAATGAAGACTTTAATTGACATACTGCGGAAAAGGATCTTAAACCAACCTGTATTAGTCAAAATGGAAGTGCAGATCTCAGTGTAGTCTTTGTAATTCAGGACAAGCTCTAGACGTAAAATTTCCTGAAGCATAAATGTATGAAAAAACCCACTGTTTTTACTACAAATCCCATAGGAGCCTTATTCTCAGGGCTATACAATTTACTCTTTACTCTTTCTGTTATTTACCTTCTATTGAAGAAGTGTGTTCTTTTATGCCAGATACAAAGAGGAAATACATACAAATAACATGTTTGTAAGAAAAACAAGGTGACTTGAAGACCTTTGTGTGCTTGAATAAAAAATCCTGAAAGTGAGTTTTTTTCTTTTACTGCTTTGGCAAACTCAGGAGTTAAATTTCAGCCTTGGTAGAGCCATCAGAAGAATTTTTGCCTGCAAGAGACAACATGTTAAGTGAATTTAATATTACATTGAAAGGCAAAAGACCTGGATTCTGATCTTTATAACTCTTCCACTCTGCCATGTGGAAAGGCCACTTTTTATCCATGCCCCTACATCATAGTAGAATCCCAGCCAAGCCCCACACAGCCACTCACTCTCTCCCCCACCAGCAGGATCAGGGAGAGAATCAGAAGGGTAAAAGTGAAAAAACAAATGAGTTGTGATGAAGATAGTTCAATAGGGAAAGCAAAAGCCATGAAGCAAAGCAAACCAAGGAATTTGTTCACTGCTTCCCATGGGCAGGCAGGTGTTCAGCCATCTCCGGGAGGGCAGGGCCCCATCACAAGTAATGGCTACTTGGAAATACAAATGCCATCACTCCCAACACGTCCCCCTTCCTCCTTCTTACCTTCACTTTATATACTGAGCATGATTTTATATGGTCTGGAATATCCCTTTGGTCACTTGGGGTCACCTGTCCCAGCTGTGTCTCCTCCCAACTTCCCGTGCATCCCAGGTCTCCTCAACAGTGTTGCAGTTCGAAAAGCGGCAAAGGCCTTGGCTCTGTGCAAGCCCTGCTCAGCAATAACAAAAAAAAAAATCTCTATATTGTCCACCCTGTGTTCAGCACAAATCCAAAACCGCCCCATACTAGAAACCATGAAGAAAATTAACTCTACCCCAGGCAAAACCAGCACACAGTATTTCATCTTTGCACTCCCTTTGACCCCTCTATGTTGTTAGCCTAAAAACACTCTGGAGAGGGGGAAAGCTTGCACTGTCAATATGTTGTTCCTTGCATAGCAAAACCACTAATATCAAGTGGATACTGTGGAAGATGTGACTAGCACTAAAAGAAGTCAAGAGACATACCTGGACTTGGCTCATGGTCTTTTTTCACCTTATGATCCTTAATCATTTTCAAGAAGTATTACTGCTTGCTAGTCCTCATATCAACCTGGCTATTAGATACAGATAGAAGAACAGGCAATACCCAGAACAGGCCAGGAGGAAGGAAAGAATGAAGGGGATGGGGGGAAAAGATAGTTTAAACTAAAAAGAACCACCTGGAAAAGGACTTTAGAAATCTGATAGTGCTCAGGAGAGCGATGACCTTTGGAGAGCAGCATCTAACTCCCAAGCTTCCTCAAGTCAAAAAAATATTCTGGCCGTGCAATTCCCTTACCATGTTGCAGCAAGAAGAATGGACTGAAGCAGCAAGAGACCAAAGGTCATGTGAGCATTGCCCACAGAGCTACATTGCAGAGACAAATATGTGCAGTATTCCAGGCTGGAAAGGGCCTGGCCTTCCTCCTAGAGATAAACTCAGAGTTGTTGCTCGCAGTGTGTATTTCTCTCTCTTTTGCTCTTAGCATATGTTGTGACCATTTCCCCCACCCATCGTGGCAACTACAAGCCCTCATGTTACTTCTTTTCCCTTCTGAAAATATTTCACAGTGCAACTCCAAAAATCTCCATCCCGCAGTTGAGTTCTGGAAGAGAGGTTTGCTTGTGGACCTCTCACTGATTTCTCATTGAAGTCAGGGAGGTCTTTGCCTGGCTAATCAACTATGGGTTTCAGTGAACATTTTAACTAGAGTTAAAAAGGTAAAATTCAGTGCATGAGTCCACAGAAAAGTGCCTGCCACTTCTGTGAAAGAATACATTAGTCCTAACAATCTACTGCCCTTTAACTTTTCTCCTCATGTACCCTCCATTTTTCCAAACCTGTTCTGTTTAGTATTCAAACCTTATTTCTTTTCCCTTTTGCTCTATAATGTAATTTTTACTCCAGATGTTTTTCACATTACAAAGCTGTAAGAAGCGTGACTTGTAGTAATTGCACTGCAGTGGCTGAAATGGATCGGGAATCCTTGAGCTTTTGCTCTGGCAGTGTTGGTAGTGAGTCATCCTGTAACTTCAGACCCTGAATTGCTCTCACCCTAATTGCTCTCCCCCTGTTTTCGTGCCTGTTGAGTGGAAGAAGTTGCTTCTATCTCACAGGGCTATTTTGGAGGATTAGGGCTTTAAAACATCAAAGTGTGCCATAAGCCTTGTTAAGTATTGCTTAATGTGTTTATTAAGGGGCATGCACAGCCCTGGGATGTTTTTTGTGGGACTCAGGAGTGCTGCAAAACAACAGCGTTTTTTCTGGAGACCATGCTGAGTGTACAATAGGAGTTGTCTGTCACAGCAGGGAAGGTGTGCACTCCCGTGTTGAATAGCAACCTCAGTACTTGTTCACCCAGGCAGATACTCTCATGTCCATCTTACTGACTTGAAAATTAACACCAGGTGTCTCTTTCTTTTTTTTAGATCCTGGCGCTCCTGTGAAACTGCCTTGTATGCCAGTTAAACTGTCACCTCCACTACCTCCAAAGAAAGTCATGATTTGCATGCCTTTAGGGGGGCCAGACCTCTCTCTCTCATCCTATTCCACGCAGAAGAGCTCCCAGCAGCCTTTGACCCAGCAGCATCACACTGTCCTGCCATCCCAGTTAGCAGCTCACCAGCACCAGCTCCAGTACGGCAGCCACAGCCAGCACCTTCCTTCTGGGTCCAGCACGTTGCCCATTCACCCTTCAGGGTGCCGGATGATTGAGGAACTGAACAAAACACTAGCCATGACCATGCACAGGCTAGAAAGGTAATGGATCAACTTTTAAAATTACATACTGGTGTGCACTGTTTCCTGTTAACCTCAGTATCAATATCATTGCTTGAGTTATGTGCAGAGGACTTGAACAAGGTGTCACCTCTGGGGTCTAACAACTTCAGGGCAGAGTCATTTCTGGAGGAACAGAGACAGGGGAAGAGCCTTTCCAGGCTTCTTTGACAAGTTTGTGGCAGAAAGGAAATAAATACCAAATTTCCTGAACCCCGTTGTCCTGTTCAAGGAAGTAGATTATACAGCCAATGGAGAAGATTTTAATAGGACATGCCTGGCTCACAGTATGTACTGTTGAGGCATAAGTGCAGAGCTCCAGTTGTGTGGAGGACTGCTGAATGCAAGGAAAGGGAGATTCATAAAAGAGCAATTAGAATCCAGTGTGCCACTCCAGCAGGGCATCTGATTAGTATTACCAAATAGACAATTTATGTGGATTTCCTACAAGTCACTTAGAAGGGTTTTAATACAGTATTTAAATTATTTAAATTAATTTAAATTAAATTATATGTTTGATCTTAAAAGAAGTATTTAACCCATTCCACAGCAGCTACCTTCTTAGCCATTTGCATCTGCCAGGAGGTAGCACATTTGATCAGAAATGCCTTACCCACCTTGGGGCTGGTTTTTGTTACTGTCACTTATGAGTATCTCTGAGTTTTTCTCCAAGTAATCTGAGTAAGTGAAGCATGTTGTATGAATGCAGACTGCCCTCATAGACTGCAACATCAGCAAGCTTTGGAAAATTTATTTCACCTTGCAGAGGAAAACTGAGAAAGTCACAGAACACAGAAGATAGTCTGAAAAATTACATGTTTTATTTAGTGCCAAGGACAGCTTTGTAGCCAGCTTGTTCTAGGAGCATCAGGTCATCCTTCTGTTGTACAGGAAGGCAAAATATTTGCTCTAACAGACAAAATGCCTAATGATTTACCCCAGTATTTCTTTCTGATAATGCTTCCTTGATTATATTCCATAGTTGGAAACAACTGGATTATTGATGGCACATTCTCCTTACTGCCTGAAAAAGAGTCAGGAGACCAGAAGCTGTCTCAGACTGCCAGCTTATTTTAGTACCAGAATAGTGACACATCTGTGATTACAGCATGGGGCTAATGTTTCTACAGCATGGGGGAATTCTCAGCTGAGGAAAAGCTACTAGGGCTATGAAGGAGATTCCTATTCCCATCAGTGGAAGAGCTGTAGAGGTAGGATTAGAAAGAGCATCCGCATTGCCTTCCACTGCCTTGCCCAGTGACTACCCATTTACCTCTCACATTGCCAGCATGGCTGGTCAGGTGCTTTTGCACCACCCCAGAATTCAATGCACCAGGTGCAGAGCGTAGCTGTTGTCTCCCAAAGGCTCCTTTGGGGCTGCACTGCCCATGCCATCCCCAGCTTAGGTCAGATGTCTTAATGTCTGGCTCACACTGGGTACAGAAGGCCCTTTGTTATCCTGAGCCCAGTGCTGCAAAACCAGCAGCTCTCGGAGCATGACTTCATTGTGGCATCTGTTGCCCCACAGCCATGAATGCTCCAATTTCTAGTCATCCATCATGTTTATGTCTACAAATATGTTTCACTGATTTAAAGAAGGTGATGCTGCTTAGGTTTAACTATTAATTTGAAGCTGAAGCTCTGCTGCTTGTTAGAAACTGAGTAAGCAAGGGTTCATGTCCAAATGTGAAGCAATTGCTTCCCTTTGCAATTAATAAGAAGAGAATAAGGAAAGGTTGTGGCACTGATATTTCACATTTAAAATGAATATGAATCCTAGTTCATGATATTGGAGACAGATTTTTCATAGCCTTTTTTGTCTTGATTAACTGTTATTTAAATAATGGATTAATGTATTGAGTACTTTGGTTGTGCTCCTTGTCAAAACAAATCAATAACTTTTGCATTCACAAGGGAGAAAATACATCATGATTGTCTCCTCTGCAACAGTAATTGTTATTTTTGTGATATTTAGAGGTAAAAGTATTTCAAACCATTTGGAAGTCTGTGGAGCTGATCTTGCTGTTAAATTCTTCATTTGCTTTTTCAAGCCACATTGTGATCTAGATAAATTTGCCAAGTTTACTTGAAGATTTGTGCAGATTTTTTAAATATATTTATTTAACTTAGGAGACAATTATTTACACCAAATTCCACTGTTTTCTAGTATTTTTGACAGTGCTTACTTCCCTTATTGTAAAAATCTGCATTAAACCCAACAGAAATTATACTGCAGTATTTGTCACTGCACACTTCAACCCAAAACTCTTTAAGGTCCTATTAAAACTGCAACGATCCTAGATCTCCTTCCTCTGTTTGAAATTTGATAGTGTGCTCACTTCTGTAGCATGCATAGGATATGGAGTGACATCCTACGCTTTGCTGTTCCTTCCAAGCTAACAGTGTGCTGGGCCATTGCTGTTGGGTCAATAATCTTGAGGAGATGAAAGAGCCTGATAAGTCTCTGAGGCACCTTCTGGTGAACACTAAGGGCTTTTTACTTCCGATCTCAGCCATTATCTCAAAAGTATCCTACAACTTTACAGAATAATTGCCATGGTGCTGCAGTAATGATGCTGCCGAGTCTGGTAATTTGGGGGGTTATTTAAAATAGTGTTTTGTTTTTAATAAGGGATGATCATATAGACAATTATAGATCAGGTTTCAGCTGTAAATTTTTCTTTTCCTTGCAGAATTTTTCCTTTCTTCCTTGTTCCTAGTTTCTTTGGTCCTGGTGCAGTGGAAGCTCCTCAAGGTCATTTAAGCTCTATTGATACTTTCTGAATCAGTTTGTATCAAATCCATATTTTGCCCAGTAAACTTTTCTGAGACCTCACAACTCTTGTTTCCACCAGGTCTCTGAGTGTGGACATGAACAACGAATGAAAGGCTGAAACATTCCCTTCCTCTAGCAATCTGGATTTTTTGCTCTACACAGATAAGGTCTCTGGAATTCAAATAGTCTAACAACAACTGAAGACTGATAGTTGAAATCAGTGCTTTGCCAATGAGCCACAGGCTTGCCAGAGAAAAATGAGTTCTCCCTCTGTACAGACCTGGAAGCCAGATTTTTCCATCTTTAACCTTGAGAAAGTTACTGAGTCTCTCTATGTCTATTTTCCCCTCTGCAGGAGTGATTGCATGAAACTGCCTCACCTAGATCTAGTGCATATTAATAAGTTAAGGTCTTAAGTTACGTTAAAAAGCATGTAATAGCTATTCAAGTCCCAGTTGTTCTAATGGCTTAAAATGGCAGTTAATTCCTGGATTTTTTTATTCAATTTTATTACAGACATTATAGAACATTAAGTTCATTTGTGCAATTAACACTTTTGATTGCAAACATCTTCTGGTACTCGTAACATCTATTCATAACTTATTTTCAGAAGGGCAATCTGCCCCTTGTCATGGTATGACTATTATGACATGTCATTTGTGGTGCCAGTTTTCTTCTATTCTCCCTGATAAATTACCAGTTTTATGGTAGATTAAGTTGAAACAGAGAAATGTGTAATTTCCATGTAACCTTTTCTCTGCAACCTCTGTTGCCAATTTGTGTCCTACTGCAAATGACTTTCCCCTTCAGCCCAAAGGGTGTGTGTCAAGCATAAGTAAAACTCTAGATTTGGACACCATTTTTTTACCATTTCAGAATGCATTTTAGGAGTTTATGAAAATCTGGTAAGCCCCACCACCAAAATATGCAGGTTTCATCCTCCTGACTGAAATGAATTTGAGAAGAAAGTCCATGCCCCAAAGCTGTGCATCACCAACAGTGGCTAAGGAAGCTTTAGAAACCCTCTTGTGACACCAAAATATGTCTTTAATTTTGACTTAGTGAGGCAGTTTCTTGATCTGAAATAGCCTGATTTTCTGCCTTGCCTATATAATTCTCAGCCTGTCTGGAAAGGTGACAATTAATTTAATTTACTCTGTGGGTTCGTGTACAGGCAGGGGCGCAGATGAATCCAGGCCTCAGTTTGTTCAACATACGTACTAAAGAGCTGTTAAGTGGCAGTATCTCACTCTGGGATAGAATTGCCTCTCTGGCAGAGCAGTGAAAAATCACTATGTCCAAAAAGACTGTGTGTGAGACCAGTTCCTCTGGGACACCCAGCTCAGCTTCAGACTGTAGATTTATGAAATGAGATGCATTAGACATTACCACCAGTGTCTTGTAAATCTTATGAAACATATTTGAGTCAGGAAACATTTATCTTCCATAAAACTTGTCAAGAGAATTGCGTCTCATCTAAATTTTAGAATTGCCTAAGGATAGAAACACTTAATATTTATAGCTCTGCCTTCGCTCTCTGTTTCTCACACACATTCCTGTAGTAGGAACGTATATACAGTGGTTTTAAGTTTTTTCAGATTTTTTTGTTTGAACTGGTAAGTACAGAAAAGTGTACTGTGGATCTGAAAACATGTTGATAAAAATGTAGCCCTTTATTCCAAAATCAAAGGGCCTGGGATAACAGATGAGAAATGTGCAGGTTTTTCCCACTAGATTTTACAGGAATATTTCAGTTTTTTCCTTTTTTTATTTTGTTTGTACTGTGAGTCACTCATATGCCTAAACTGTGATTTTTCGTTAAAGTGTTTTCTCTCTAGAATCATTCCAAGCTGTAGTGGTGTAACTTTTTTGCTGTTTTGATCATCTAAAGATGGTGCAGCACTAATTGCAGGTTCTTGTACTAGGGAGGTATTAATTGTTCAAATCCATGCATTAAGATCTTCTTGAAACAAGCACTTGCTTAACTGTAGCTTTTTTCTCTAATTTTGTTGCAAAACACAAAACTGATTTAAAATGGGCTTTTTGAAACAATAGTGTGCTTTTTGGTGAATAATGCTAAAAAATGTTGTGGCATGGACCACCTGACCATGTGGGAGTTTTGCCAATGAACCACAGTCATTTATACACAATGGACATATCTAGTGACCTTGATTTGTCTTTCTCAAGTATACTGCAGTACTGCATGTATTTCATAAGCACTTTGGTTAGACAGCTGACTTAGTCAATTTGCTGTGGAAAGGGCTGATTTTAATCAAGAACAACACAAAACACTAGGAAAAATGACGGGCTTAAAATAGAAAGTAGTATTATCAAGAAAGTGGATGATTCAGAAAACTTACAATGAGATGAGAAGCTGCCTATTTCTAGATCACTAGTTCAGATAAAAATCCTCTGTGGTAACTTGAAAATCTTGTTGCCATCCAGTATCTGTTCGATAACCTAAATTGATGGATCACTTTGATATCTGCTACCCTATGTACACACCCATAAGGATGCATCCATAATTCTACATCCATCCTTCACAGAACAGGGAAGCATCTAATAGTCCTGGATGCTGAACTACTTCTTGCTCCTTTCATTTGTACTTCCAGAAGGGGCTTAGTGAATTTGTACTTAATCTCTGTGTATGTATTGTTTTAAAATTAACTCGATCCAGTGGTTACATGTGTGCAATTGGAAGGGCTTTTTAGCAATGTTAACAGAATTTCACAATATTATAGTTTTTCTCAGAAATTTCATTCCAGACTTTTGAATTTCCTCTCTTTCCTCTTTAAAAGACTTACTCAAAAATTAGCTTACGGAGAAAACAGTTTTAATGAAATTCATAATATAAAAATTCCAAAAGCATTTCAATAAATTAAAAGTTAGTTCAAAGGTTTTTAAAATTGTAGTGCGTTGATGTGTCATAATAAGAATTCAGCTGATGAATTCTAAAACTGCATCTAGGGTAAAGTTTTTTGTGTCAAACTCATTGAAGTCCAATACAAAAATTTGCAAGCCAGTTCTTCATGAATCTCTCTAACTTTGTGATACAAAACATGGACTATCACTAAGAAAATGTAGTTTCTCTCTTCAAGGCATCCAGTAAAACTTGCATCTCACTGTTGGTTAGTCTGCAATAATAAATGTTGGAATTAACAAAATTATTTCTTTGAAGCTGAAAATTATAATAACAGCATGGTATGGTTTGTTCACAGGATCTGAAGCCTTTTCTTCTGTTTCATCCCTAAGCATATTTTGGAGTAGCACTATATTCCTAGAACTACATTTTTTAAAGTCTCTGTGGAATGTTATCTGGCAGCCATTTAAGAGTCCATTCTAACTTTTGGGTTATAAGAAAGCAAAATGGTTCAAGTTGAAAATACTGGATTAAGTAGATTTCAGTAGAAATCTTTTAAAGAGAAGACTACATTTTATTCAAGATGCAGAATACCTCTGGTATTCAGAGCAGGCTAAAATGCTCAAGGCAATTGAGGCTACTCAGTACTTGTCAGATCCAAGTTTGTGTGCCTCAAGGTCAACTTGGCCAGCACATCTGCTTTCACACCTATGTTCTTCTGGAAAGTAAAATGGGAGTT